>JAABKJ010007545.1:220799090-220963495 GCA_011634705.1 Andricus grossulariae
CAGAAAGACACGTTTTTCACAAAACACTTTAATTTTCTACCAAGTAGTTAAACTTCCAAAACAAAAAAAAAACTAATTTTCCACAAGACATTTGAATTTTCAACAAAAAATTTCATCTTCAACTAAGCAGTTGAATTTATAACCAAATAGTTAAATTTTCATGCAAAAAAATTAATTTTAAATTGAAAGACTAGTTTTGAAAGAAATATCTAAGTAGTAATAGTTTCAAAAAAATTTTATCTTCAAAAATTAGAAGAAAACGGAACAAACTATAATTTCAAAAATTAGGTTTGGAATTCTAAAATCAATGCATCTCTTTGCAGTCATGTAATTTCTACTTTCTACGAATATCTTGACAAGGGTGACAATTGTGTAATTCCAGAAACTAATTTTCACTGAGAAAAGACATACGTATTGAAATTTGTTAGTGACTCATGAATAGATATTTTCTGAAAAATGGAAGCATAATTTTTAGTTCCAAATCAGACGTAATAGTGTTTTAACAAACGATAAAAATTGAAATAATAAAAAGTTCATAACTGCGTTATGTTGAATGCACAAGATAAGAAAATCAAACAATAATATGTACGCACTATAAATATTGACCTAATTTCGTAAATACTGACTGCGTGTTAAACATATTTTTATTTTTAGGCCTTGACAAGCTCGAGATAAAAAATCTCATGTAAATGAAACTGATATTAAAAAAAAATTTAATTTTGTTGGAAAATATGTAATACTTGTTTACAATTATTTTTCAATGTACGATATTCTCATAATAATAAGAAAACAACGATATTATAATTTTGATGAAACTAGCGGAATACATTTTTTAAGATTATTTTTTGCTGTTCATCAATTTGATTATCATACTTAAATTGTCGAAAAAAATGTTTTCTTTACGGTTTGAACGTCTATCCACAACAAAATTTTTATTTCCGATTACAGATTCAAAAAAATGTCAAAATCAAATTTGAATTTTTTGGAAAGAAGAAGCATTTCTTCTTTCTTTCTTTCAAAGAAAAACTTAGGTTTTTTCCTCGAAGAGCTTTGATTTTAAAAAGTGGAATATTTATTTTCCATGTATGAAAGTGAGCTTTGATTGGATTTTGAAAATATATTATCTACTTTGGCGATTTTGAACTCTTTTAATATGAATAAATAAAATATTTTCCCCTTTAGTTTCGATAGGTTTTTTCACGCACTTTTCAATGTTCGCTGCTATTTTTGGAAATAAGCAATACTTAGCTTTGAAAATCAGAGTTCAAAAATAAATTTGATTTTTCTTCATAGAAAAACACTTTTTTTTTTGGTCTTCAAAGAAAACTTGGGGTTTTTTGAAATTAAAATTTTTAAGTGGAAAAGCCTTAGATCCATTTTGATACAAAAAAATAAACAAAGTGCCTTATTCCAAAAAAGTCATATTTTTTCTTCACTTTCATTTTTGAAGGTCAAGTATTAAAAAAAAACACCCAAAAAAACGAGTATAGAAATATTACACAATATTTTTTCAAAATTCTACAACAATAAAATATGTTAAACAAAAAATGGATGTATTTTGTTTCAAACTTTAAACCTTTGATGAAAGTGCATAATGAAGGATCTTCGCCTTTCTTTCTAAATTAGAAAAATGACAAGGAATTTTTTACTTTCAGCATAAAAACTATATATATTTTTGATGGTATAGTTGGTTTTTTGACAAATATCATAAAAATAAACGTGATTTGCAATTTTTGGCGATTTTTTTGGAAAAATAATGATTTCACCAAGAAGTATTGTATGTACAAAAGTTATCTTCTTATTGAATACACGGTTGAATGTATGATTTTACATATAACATTCACTTATAAAGTTTGAACGGTGGCAATTAAATCGATATGAAAATGGTAAGTTTGACGAAAAGTAGCTTTTTTAGCTTTATGAATATTTCTGTAAAAGGAAAAAAGGCTCCACTAAAATTGTTTTCATTCAAATTTTATTTAGTATAATATACCTTATAATTTCATACAAAAGCGAGATCACTGATCTTGAAAATTAGAAATTGGCAGCTCTTTTAAGTTTGGTGAAATTTAATGAATTTATAGACAACGTTCAAGATGGCCTTATTTTTTAAGTTTTTGATATACGTATATGGTAAATCTCTTGATTGAAACTACTCACTGAAACAAATAAGTTCAGTCATTAAACATTGAAATCGCTTATCAATCTGAATCAAATCAAAATTTAATACTTCGTTTTTGGGATTTTTTGGGCACCCACTATTAGATAAAAAATTGCCAGCTGAATCGCTGACATGGTCGCACAGAATTTTGGCTGGAATTAAAAAAAAAATTTGGAATGGTCTAAATATTGTTATGAACCTTTCAAGTATCACGTAACGACCTTTAGGCTCTAGAAAGGGGGGGGGGTGCAAATTTGCGGTCAATTGAGTTATAGACTAGGACAGGAAAAATTCCTTAAAAATGTGAATATTCCGTCTGTCTTATCAAAGTTGTGCAACATAACTCTCTTTTTTAAACATCACCCTCACTCAGATGAGATTTTTTTATCTTGAATCTTATCAAGACCTGAAAATAAAAATTAAGTTCAACTCACCATTAGAAATTGCGTAATTAGATCAATATCTGTACTTCGTGAATATAATTATAGTTTGATACTCGTAACGTAGGTACTGAAAATGTCTAATTCTGTTTCTTTTTATTCTAATTGCTTTCATTTTTGGAAAACATAATGCATGTAAATTGAATACCTCATTCTTGGAACTTGAGGAAATAATTATATTTACGAATCACTAAAAAAATTAAAAAGGCTAAATAACGACTTTTAAAATGATCCAATACTTTGAAAGCCACTCTCTCCTGTAGGAGAAAGTTGCCCTTTTGCAGGAATTGTGTATAATTTTGGATAAATAATTATGAAGTTTTGCATAAATCGAATATCAATAAATAATAAAGAATCGCATTCGGTTTTTTCTAATTTTCATTTCAATCTGATGGGATTGTTGTTTCAAGAATCTTGACGTCTCTAAAGATAAAAATCATGCTAAAAAAATATTTAATTTGTTTAGTATCACACGTGTTAGCATGCATCGGCGGTTTTCATTTGACGTAGGTATTATAAACATCAGTCTTTCTTGTCTTATGATAAAAATGATAAGAGTGCAATTTTCGTATCTTAATTTGACATTAACTAATGGAGAAATATTTGTTCAACTGTAATAATATTTTTTGCCACAATATCGTACAGTATAATATTGGTACAATATTGGTTTCTATTCAAGTTTGCTACTTCATTTAATTTGTTAAATTCCTAATTCACGTCATGAATTTTCTAAATTGTTTTATTCCACAGATCAAAAACAAAAGTATAAGCCAATAAGGAAATGCAACTATTTTGATAAAAGGTAATCTTTCTTGGAAAAATAATAACCTAATTGGTTGATGATTCATCACATTGTGTGAAAATTTAACTATTACATTTTTAGAAAATTAACCTTTTTGGTTGAAAAATCATCTTGTGGGTTGAATGCTGAACTCTTTTGTTGAACATTTATTCTGAAAAAAAAGATTTATCAGCTTAGTTGCCAACTCATCTCATTACTTAAAAATTTAACTATTTTGTGGAAAATTCGTTTTTTTCTGGTTAAAAATAAATTTTTTCTTCTGAAAATTTAACAATGCCATTTTTGCTTGAAAATTGAATGACTTGATTAAAAATGTATGTTGTAAGTTAATCTCTTCTGGTTAAAAGATTCACTACTCATTTTAGTTAAAAATTTATATCTTTGTGTCGAAAATTCAACTTTTTTGGTAGAAAAATCGCCTTTTTGCCTGCAAGTTCAACAATTTCGTAGAAAATTAAACTATTTGGTTAAAATGAAGTTTTTTGGTTGCAAATTCATATTTTTGGTAAAAGATTTAATCATTTAAACAAAAATTAAACTATTTATTTGAAAATTGAGCTATTTGGATGAAAATGATTTTTCGTTAAAAATATATATATATTCAAGTAGAAGATTCAACTGTTTTATAGATAATTCGTTTTTGGCTTTAAAAATTGAAAAATTTTCTTGAAAATGGATGCATTTTGATAAAAATTTTACTATTGGGTTAAAATTATATCTTCCAGAATTCCAATACTTGGTTGATCTGTTTTGTTAAAAATTAATTTATGGAAGATTCACCTGTTTGGTCGAAAATTTAACTTCTTTGATGAAAAATCGTTTTCTTTTCAGTTAAAAATTTATTTTGTTATCTGAAAATGTAACTATTCTATTTTTGGTTGAAAATTGATCCTTCATAATTCGAAAAATCAACTATTTGCTAAAAAATTAATGTACTGAAAAAATTAATCTTTATGGTTAGAAAATTAATTTTTTGTTGTTGAAAATTCATCTCTTTGGTTGAGGATTCGACTATTTGATTTTAAACAATTCATCTTTCTGGATTAAAAATTCACCTATTTGGTTAAAATTTCAACTATTTCGTTGAGAATCGTTTTTCTTTGTTTAATTCAACTGGTTTAAAATTCGTTCTTTGGTAGAAAATTCATCATTTATGATAAAAAAGGCATCTTGCTTGGTTGAAAATGAACTTTCTCGTTGAAAATTCAAATTTCTTCTACAAAACTGTATTTTTCAAGTTTGTAAGAATTACAGTTAGAAGGGAGAGGAACAATAAGTTCCTGGTAAGAAAATGCATTTTAGTTATTTATTTTTTAACAATTGGTTGTATAAATGTACAGCACCTGATTGATCGAGAGTAGATTTTATCGCTGTTCATTATGTCTGGGATAATGGGTTTTATTACTGACACCTAATAATTGTACTGAAGAGGTCCTTTATCGAAAGACGAAAAGCTTTTACACGCTTTTTGTAAGATAATAAAACGACCAGTAAAACGAAAAACACAAGATCTAGACACACCATGAAATGCTTTGTTTTCGCGGATAAAAATTCGGGCATCAAAGTTAAAAACAAATGTTCAAATCAATATGTAAATTCAGCTCAGTTATCTAACAAGATTATATATAAAATTTAAAACGAAGTGTCTAGACTCACTGCAAATATTCCTGCTACTCTAACCGAATGTCGGTGAACATAGCCACGGCCAATTAAAAAATATCGAGTTCCATTTGTAAAGTATAATCGTAGTACGATTGATACTAAGTAGGCGCACTTTTAATACTTTTTCGCAACGTTCTCGCAGAATTTCACAAAAATACGTTTTTTTGGCTTATCGTGCAAATTATTTTATACTTTCCTTTACATGAACAAAAATACTTATATTCGAAATTCAGCAGTAATGGTTTTAATAATGATAATGATAATAATAATAAATAATCATTACCGGCGAATATTGGATATCTCACGTAAATATTGCTGTAGTTGGGTAATAACACTAGTCGTTAACGTTAGGTTATCTGTGGTAATTCTGCTTTACTTTATATCCCGAAAACAAACTGTATTTTATGGATATGATAAATTTTAAAGGCCTCCGGTCTTCGTCTTTTCCAGTACTACCTATTTTTCGGGGGTATATTTCAAAATCTAACAATAAAATTTGGAGTGAAGATGAAAATTCGAATTGTATACACTGTCGGTACCTGTAAGAAGAAAATCACCAGTACGGACAATATTTTGTATAGGGTTCTAAGTTATTTTGTCAGTTTTTGGTTTTTGACTCTTTAGATGATTGAATTGGATTATTTATTTACACAACGGGGCTAGAACTGCACTAGCAGGTCTAGACTCGCACGGAAGATTTTTTTTGTCATTTTCAATACATTTTAGTTGACAGTAGCTCATTTCATTTCCTAATTTATTCATAAAATTTCTATTTATTGCGTTTTCATTTAATATTATATCAATTATCTTATTATATTGTAATATTTTAATTTAGCAAAGTGAATAATTAGGAATACCTTTACAACTTCCTAAATGAAATAATTTTCATAACAACGTTACAAATAGTAAAGAATCGTTCAGAAAATAAAGTAAGCTACTGTTAATTGAAAGTGAATGAGAATTATGACTTTAGTTTTAAATGGAAGAAAAAACTTTGAGTACGTTTAGAGGCTTTCAGATTTAGAAATATTCCCCGAACACCTGGGGTGACGAAAGTTTTTAATTTTCCGTGAACTACATTTTAATTTTGAGAAAAAGATTCAAAAGATAAATGAAAAAATATTTAAAAAGTAATTTCGAACTTTTTCGATTAAAATCAACTCTGTTTCTAATAATTAAAAATGTTCGCGAATAGTCCAATTTTTTCGAACAAATTAAAAATATATGAATTGAATATAAACTGATAATTATGAAAAGTCTCTCCGAATAGAATTCAAGCGACATGGACTGAAAATTTTCATTTTCATCAACTCACAATGTATACAGCAGGTGGAATATAAAATTGTTTGTCATCTTTCACGTGCAAGGCGCGTGAAAGAGAATAAATATGAATTTAATTTAAAATGAGTCTTATTCAAGTGCATTAAAAGTTGAAAGAATAGTTAGTAGTAGTATAATATTTCGTAAAATTAATTTCTTCTGCCGCACAAAACTTATATTTGGCTGAGTCGCAGGTACTCCAAGGTCCACATCTGTACACAATCCGCGGGAGAGGGATAACCAATTTGGTAACACGGTTCCAGTTATTAATGTAGCAAATTATACTAATAATATAGATAAATTTTATCATTCTTGCAGATCTATTGTTACTTCTTCATCTATGTCAAAAGCGTACAAATACTCATAATTTGCGAGAAAAACAACCAAGTTAAAAAAGTGTATCGTTTTATTGTACTGTTTGGCACTAAAAATGTATACATTATTTTGACCAGTTATACATGGATTTCCAAAAAAAAGTATAATTCACTGTAAAAAAAAATTCTTTCAGAGCTAGTTTCAGGTATTAGAATAAGACTCAGGAAAAAATCGTCTCGAGTGGTACTAAAATGAGACCATTGGTGGGAACCCATATTCATTTGTCTAACATTGAAAATAACAGCATGAGGTTATTCTATTCAAAAACAGAACAGGCAAAAGATGATGCCACAAAAAAGACATCTTTAGTTTTTACAGTGTGAAGTATAATTATACTGTCGTGGAAAATTCCAAAAGAATTACAATTTTCACTTAGAACGGAGAATTTTTGAAAGTAATTATGATTCTGACTTGGAAATGGACATTTTATGGAAGAATTATAATTCACAGGAATAATAATCTTTTTAAAATCCTACTCCTCTTTAACGTATCCTGGGGGGTAGGGAGGTACTTTTGTGACTAATTACAAAAATAATGTAAATAAATGAAAAGGACCTTTTCCAATGTGCTTCAGTCTGCGTCATTAACTAAAATAGCAAGATTGCCGATGCCGAGAGCCAAACAGTAGCATTAGTCACATGGTATGAAACTTCATTGTTTAATATTTTCGTGAAAAATGATTTTTACCATAGCGTTTTTTTTATATTTCACAATTTCTATAACAAAAATATTGTAATTTCAACCAATAATCGGTTATTTCCCTAGATTGTCGGCGCCAGCAGTTTATAATCCTCCCTTAAAATATCCTTTTAAAAGAACCTGAAAAAAATTTTCCGTACCCGAAACCTATATGGTATTAACGCGGTATTTATGTTCTAATGATATAAATGAAAAAATGTTTATTTATGTATGAAATCAGAATATAATTTTATACAGAATTATTATATTTTCAATAAAAAAATTTTGAGTTTTGCAAAATTATATATTATAAGAGAGAAATATTAAAAAGTATTTATAAATTTTACGAAAAATTAAAGTTTTTATGGATGGACTTTGAAACCGAAAAGAGAACATTTATTTTCGCCAACTTGAGTTTGATAAGAATATCGCATGATATAAAATATCTTCTAAACAAGTATTGAATATTCTCTAACAGAATTCTTTTTGTTCAAATTCCTGATTCATTCACACTAGATTTTTTATCTCGAATCTTGTCAATGTCTAAAAATGAAGTTTAACTCACAATCAGTAATTACGAAAGTAGGTAAATATTCATAATTGGCAAATATGTTTAAAACCTGATTTTCTTATCTTGGTTATTCAACGTCACATATTACATCTAATTTGCATACAAACTTTATTCTTTGATTTGTCAGAAAATATATTCACGAATCACTAAAAAAATGCAATACGGGTGTCGTTTTTATTTCAAAATTAATTTCTCGAATTATTTGAATATCACCTTTATCAAGTACATTTTTTTAAATTATACCTAGTCCCGTCTTTTTCTAATGTTTCACGATAAAACACTAATAAAAAGATCTCGATATTTGAGGTGATGAATTGTTAATCGGATTCCGATAGAATTTTTGCAAAGGAAAGGTATTTGTACCTTTTAAATCGATATTGTACATTGATGTTTGCTTAAAATAAAAAATTATATTTCGAAACCTAATCGAGATATAGATTTAAAAGTTTCCATATTTTCTGCATAACAATCATTTGTAGGTTTCAAAGAGTAGTACCAATTTGTAAATCTGAAGAAAAAAATTGTTGTAATATTAGATAGTAGCAATAGTTATTTGTGATACAAGTGCGCAAAATGAGTGATTGTGTGCGAGTGTGAATTTTGCAGCATAAGCCGCAGGCGAACTATGCAATCACACGAGTTAGCAATCTCCTATGCGCACGTGTATCACACGCTATTTTTTGCAACGCCCGTCCGAAAAAGTTGTGTTAGGAGGAGTTAACGAAAAATACTAATCTTGAATGTTGAAAAAAAATTGGTTGACAAAATTTTTGAAAAAATGGTGAAAAAAAATATATGTAAAAAAAGTGTCTAAAGTGCCAGTGTCTAAAGTACCTCATCTCGAAAGTGCGCATGCGCAGCTTTTTCACTAGTGCCTAAAGTAAGCCATATTCAAACTGCGCGTACGCGAGAATTGTTTCGCACACAGTCTGCTCAAATAAGCTCCTTTGGGCACCATTTAGAAGCACGAAAAGTTCAACTTTTGAGGTGGGTGTTGTAAAAAGGATTTTATAAACGTCACATCACCATTGAAGTGGAAATTTTCGAATACTTTCCAATATAAGCCTTCATACCTGGGTCCTTTTTTAATAAAAGAGCAAATATTTACACCAGTATATACTATGTGGTTTACTATTCCAATTTCCGACGTAGTTTACGACGTCAGATTCTACCCTGTATCCAACGTAATTTACGACGTCGTTTCTGACATAGTGTCCTACGTACTTAACGACATAGTTTACGGCTTCAGAATTTCCAATAGGGTAAATTAGTCTTAAGTGGTAATATGCCTATCTCTGCCGCTTATCAATAATCAAGAATAAGAAGTCAAACCTAAAGCTTATATATTTTTTTAAATTTTGTTTCAGCTACTGGACATGTACAAAAATGAGGAACTCGAATACGAGCTTGGATCCAAATCTGAGTTCTGCGCGTGATGAGAGACGTCTAAATAAAGATTTTATCCCCTGCGGAATTTTTCAAATAATTTATTATTGCTAATTACTGGAACAGGGATCAAATCTTGACCGTTGGACTACCAAAAATCGACTAAACCTTGTACCTAGTAATTCATCTGTTTGATTGATATTTTTTATAAGTCTCATTCTTCATGATCGTTAAGCCAGTGAATAGTTTTAAGAATAACGATGATGGAAGTGATCTAGTCAAGTGTTTTTATTCTTAGGCCAAAAGTAAACGAACATAATGTGTAGCGATAGAGAGTGGTCTCTGAAATAACGACTATTCTCGTCCACATATAATGAAATTTTCTAATTTTTATCGCAAAACCTCGAATTCTATAGTGTGACTTGCACTTGTACATTAAAATATAATAATTACGTCATAAACTCATTACTAAGCGAATCCATGTTCTTGTAAACTGTAGAAAATGTAGATCGAGTAATTTTTAATCGAATATAGCATATTTTGAGATAAATGCATCTCTCTTTTTAAAGTATATTGTCTACTTATGAGAATGCCGAACAAATGGTCCAATGAGTCACTACGTAACTCAGTAAAAGCCAAAAATTATTATTATTATACGATAACTCCAAAGGATAAGTATATATTGTATTAGCGAATAGAGTCTAAGTCATTGTTTTTACTGTAATAATGTTATCAAGAATAAGTTATTATTTCATCCTGTTCATAGGAAAAATAAGCCAGATATGTAATAAAGAGACTTCGTTTAAGATGAACGCTTGAACTTTGACTTAAATATTAAAACTTCCATTTGCTTATGAGACTCCTAAGTTATCCTGGCAAAAAATAAATAATTTTTTTTGTAACCTCAAAAATATATTTGATTCTAAATGTGTATTTGAGACTTACTAAATTAATAGTTACACGAATGTATCCTATTTCTTAACAATTTTGCAATACTTATGGCTATTTTATTCTCTCGGTTGGCACTAGTGATATTCATAATCATGTTGATGTTTATGCAAGTAATGCAGCTGTGTATCTCGTGTTTCCACTTCCAAAGGTTGATAATCATTTTCCCTGTAAGGAGCTGAAACACACAATTATCAATATTGCACCAAATGACAACAAATAAATTTGAAAGTAAAATGTTACTTACCTGATGCCGAAACACCATAATGCTCAACAGAATGATGTTCTGCAGGTACTTGAATTATTGCTTGGACTTCATGTAGTCCTGTAACAAGAAAAAATTTAAATGATGTATTTTTTAAATTATTTTTATTCTTGAATTGACTTTTATTTTACCCTTAATGTGTACGTGTTCCGATGGATAATGTTCATCCTCATGTTCCACGTAATTATTTTCAATTGGTATGGAAATATGTGTTAAATGCTCCGAAGGATGCTGTTCATGTATATGTTGCACATAATTATTTGCAATTGATATAGAACCATGATTTGAATGATCTAGAGACTGATGATCATCAATATGTTCTACGTAATTATTGGAAATGGGTACTGAACCATGATTTTGAATCTCAACATTTTGATAGCTTGTTGCCCCATGACCATGGTATATAGCCTTAAAATGCGGGAAATGATGATTTATACCTCGTGGTATTCTTGCTCCTTCACAAATAGCTATTGCCACGACGTACAGCTGAAAAAAGTATCATGGTCCAAATGTGTGCAAATTTTTCTGAAAACATCTTACCTCTTGTTTTTTGATATGTATATATATATATATATATATATATACTATTATCCCTCAAAAAAAGAGTTCCGGGACGTCTGTTGCTCTATTTTATAGCATCTCCAAATACAGTTTTTAAATTGTTTAATTTTTGTGGACAAAAACCCGGGGGAACTGATGTATCACATGCCATTAAGGAGTGTTGCAGATACAAATGACAATGGATGTAAGGAGGGTCCCAGGGTTAACGGGGCATGTTTTGTTACGACGGTTGTAGGGGTTGTAAGAAGAGTTGCAAGAGTTGTAAGGAGGGTTAAATAGTTTAAGGGGCAGGGATAATCACTTGGAACAGCGGTTGCGAGCTCCTTTTATATAGATAGATAATATTATATAATAATTTTTAAAAAGTTTGGTAGGAGAGTTACAGGAGCAAGGAGGCCAGATTTGTAATTACATGGTTTAAGGGGTGGGGTCATAAGGAGGGTTGTTGTGGCTAGGGGGCAGGGGTTGTGAGGAGGGTTGCAGGAGCTGTAAGGCGAGTTTCAGGATTTGTAAGGAGGATTGCAGAGGTTTAAGGGCATGGGTAAATTCATAATACAGTTGCGAAGGTGAATATCTTTTTATAATAAATAAAGAGCAAGACATGTTTGGGGCAGGGCTACGTGTAGAAGGAGTTTGAGCAGCCAAAAGGGTTTTTCCGTAGATTGGGTAGACGGAGGGGGTTTATAGGGTATAAGAGGGTGAAAGAACAGAAGGTCGTAGACAAAGGGTTATAGGGGAAGAGTTGAGTATGAGCACTTGTATATTGGAAGCAGAATAATGTAGTAAAGGAGGCATAGGGTAATGGTGTGAAGGCGAGAGGCTAGAAAGATGGTGGGTACATGGTTGTGGTGGAGTACGGAGGGAAGGGCGTGGTGACAGGAATGGGACCATAGAAGTTGACTCAAAAGAAATAAAAAGAAGCGATATAATTTATAATTACTATGAAGAAAGAGAAGTCTAATTGCTGGTGGCAATAACTATTGGTATTCAACAAACAGAAGCTCTAGGGATAAACGGTTTTTCGGGAACCTCTCGGGATAGTACGTCGAGTACAACTTCATCAGGACAACCTGATACAAAGAACAATAATGAACAACGATAACATAGAACCGCCGAGAGTACGAGAGGACACGTGCAACCAGAGCCATCGACACTCGATTAATGACGAACCTGCATGGGGCTTTTTTGTCACTCGTCCCGGACTTCGAACGTGTAACGGATAGTCGCGCTACCGACCACTCTTGTTTTAATTAATTTCTTGTGTACGCTCACGGCGCGACGCTGCAACTAAACCTGATCGTCCGTAAAACTAGTAGGCATCTTTAAACCCGATCATCAAACAGCTTTTATCAGCACCACCGTCAATGCCATTTCTAATATCTTTATCAATTCTAGTAAGAAGACTTTTATGGAAGTTTAATGACTATTTTAATAGATCAAGTGGATTGTTCTATCACTATCGTATTGCGGTCAGTATTTGCACGAAATAAAATCAATTTAATATGTGTAATATAAAATAGGAGAAAGTAAAAATAAAAATATGTATTCTCAGAAAATAAATAAGGGGCTGTTCAAAAACTACGTCACACTGCCAGGGGAAGGGCAGGTTTTGTGACGATTTGTGACCAAGGGGGGGTTTAACGCGGAATGTGAAGTCACACATGGAAATTTGAATCACAATTTTTTTAAATGCTTAAAAAAGTTTTTTGATTTTCTGAACTGAAATTTCAACTAATCCATTTTTGGCTGATAACATATTTTTTTATTTTGAATTCATCTATGAAATTTTCGATTGAAAAATCATCTTCTTTCGTTGAAAATTCAACTACTTGGTTGAACGTATAATAGCTTCATTGAACATTTATTTTATTGGCTTAAGATTGAACTATTTTATTTAAAAATCGTTTTTTTTCATTAGTTTTTTTATTAAAAATTAATTTTTCAACTGAAAATTTAACTATTCTATTATTTGTTAAAAATCGATCGGTTTTAGGTGAAAATTCAACTAATTAGTCAAACAAAATTTTTTTTCGTAGTGGCTAGCTTGCCGACGCCGGCAAGGTTGTTGGTTGCCGGCTGTTTTTTTCCTTCTGGCTGTGAAGTTCCGAAAAGCGTGTAACGATGAATTTTTATGCACTGATTATGATTACGAATATGGCTATGAAAATTGCAAAAATAAATTTCAAAGTCAAAACTTTAAAATAAAAACACGTATTTAAAAAGAAAAATATTATGTTTACAAAATTTTATAAAACCTCATATGCTAATATATTTCGATGCGTTGATTACAATCATAGACATGAAAATACCTGCAAATATAACCTCAAATGTTAAAACTTGAAAAAATGATGTTTTTTTGCGAAGTGTAAACACTATTAGTACAGGTAAAAAGCATATTCAAAGCATACGGAAGGGACTGTAACGCACTTTAGTTTTCACTCTTTATCATTACACCTTATCATCGATTTGTGACTCAAGAATTGCGATAAACGACCCGTGGAAACGGGAAGGAACCCCTGTAACTGGTCACAGAAATAATGTTGGTCAAACCCCTAGCCCTTTCCAACGTCTCGTGGGGGCGCGAAGGCACCCCTGTGACTGGTCAGAGAAATAATGTTGGTCAAACAACTACCTCTTTCCAACGTCTCGTGGGGGGCGCGAAGGCACCCCTGTGACTGGTCACAGAAATAATGTTGGTCAAACCCCTACCCCTTTCCAACGTCTCGTGGGGGGCTCAAAGGCACCCTTGTGACTGGTCACAGAAATAATGTTGGTCAAACAACTACCTCTTTCCAACGTCTCGTGGGGAGCGTGGAGGCAACCCTGTGACTGCACTTTAAAAAATAATCATAATTTTCCCATACGAAACTATGGCATTTTTCCCATACTTTTCAATATCCCATACAAGCATGGAAGTTATTTATTGCTCACTTGTAAATTTCCCATGCACGTCGAGAATCCCAGACACTGGTATGGGAAAACTCCAGTCATGGCGTCAGGCGTATGATGCATAGTAGTTCGAGTACTTGTGAGAGCAATAAGTTTTAGTGGAATTGGACATTTTTTACCAAAAAAATAAGAAAGCAACAGGAGAGGGAGATAGGTGGAATTCTGGAAATAAGTGGTATGGAAAAATTTCCATCCTTGTATGCGTTAATTACTTCCAATACACCACAAATTTTTCCTAAAGTGTGGTCACAGAAATAATGTTGGTCAAACCCGTATCCTTTTCCAACGTCTCATGGGGAGCGCGAAGGAACAATTACGGCACAATTTGTTTACGATGTCAACTAAGAATGTCTCTACGATTACTCTTTTCTATATTGCTTTGTACATTTACAAGAATTAATAATTATTTTAAAAATTTCGATTAAAAAATTAAGAGTGTGGCCATTTTTTAAAGAATGGGTTTAATTTGCTTACGGAATCACCAGGAATGTATTTCCAATAACTCATGCTACGAAACTTTGCAAATATACAATAATTATTAATTATCTAAACAATTTTTATAAATATATTTAGAGTTCACTGTTTTCAAGAAATAGGCACAATTTGTTTAGGGAGCCAAATAAGAATATCTTTCCGATTACTCTTTTCTATGTTACTTTGTAAATTTACAAGAATGATTAATTATTTAAACAATTTTGATTAAAAAATTAAGATTTGTTCCATCTTTTAACGAATGGGCTTAATTTGTTTACGAAATTACCAAAAATGTATCTCGAGTAACTCTTTTCTGAGAGACTTTGCAAATTTAAGATAATTATTAATTATCTGAACAATTTGTATAAACATATTCAGAGTTTGGCTATTTTCCAAGAAGTTGCAACAATTTTTTCACGGAGTCAACCAATATGGTCTTTCCGATGAGTTTCTTCTATTTTGCTTCGTACATTTACAAGAATTATTAATTATTTAAACATTTTCGAATAAAAAGTTAAGAGTTTGGGAATTTTTCAATGAATGGACTCAATTTTCTTACGGAATTACCAAGAATGTATTTTCAATAACTCTTTTTACGAAACATTGCAAATTTACAATAATTATTAATTATTTAAACACTTTTTATAAACCTATGCAGAGTTTGGCTATTTGCCAAGGAATAGGCACAATTTGTTTACAGGGGCAACGAAATAGTACATTGTGTATCAAGGGCGTAAAGAAGGCTATTTTGACTAGTCAAAATAGCTGTACGCCCTTGAAACACACTATACTGTATTTGTATGTGTAGCGGGCGTAAAGTTTTATGTAGAGGGCGTAAAGTTTCATGTCGGCCCGGCGCCGGAGTGCAGATGTGCGAACGTCACTGGGCTGGAAGCGGCCACATTACGCCTGCTTCACGTACATACACTGGCGCGTTTTCAAGGGGGGTCGGACAAAAAGAGATTTTCATATATCTATAATAATTTGGAAGGAACAATTTCATCAAAATAATATTTAAAGTATTTATAAACTAAATTTTAAAATGTTGGTATGCCCCATTCCACCAGGTTTGAATAATTTTGACTGTTCACAATTTATTATACGTAGATATGAAGGACCACCCTTGTATAAACCCTCACATAAGGACATAAACGTGCACAGTTGGGCAAGTGACATGTGTGCACGTGCACAGATAGGCAAGTTCCAGCTGTGCATTTGTACAGTTGGGCAAGTTCCGTCTGTGCACGTGCACAGTTGGGCAAGTGACAACTGTGCACGTGCCAAGTTGGACAAGTGATATATGTGCACGTGCACAGTTGGGCAAGTGACATGTGTGCACGTGCACAGTTAGGAAAGTGACATCTGTTCACGTGTACAGTTAGGAATGTGGCATCAAAATTAACTACGAATTTCTTTCCGATGAGTCTTATCTATAATTCTCTACAAATTTCATATATTTATTAATTAATTAAACAAGTTTCATAAGCAAATGAAGAGTTTGTCTATTTTTTAAAGAACAGGCTCAATTCGTTTCTTGAATCAATCAAGAATGTATTTCCAATAACTTTTTTCGACGATACTTTGCTCATTTACAATTATTATTAATTATTTAAACAATTTTCGTATATACATTCAGAGTTCGCTATTTTCATGGAATAGGCAGAATTTGTTTACGGAGTCAACTAAGAATGTCTTTTCGATTACTCTCTTCTATGCTGCTTTGTAAATTTACAAGAATTATTAATGATTTAAACAATTTCAATAAAAAAATTAAGTTTCGGCCATTTTTAAGCGAATGGGCTCAATCTGTTTATGGAATTACCAAGGATGTATTTCCAATAACTCTTCTATGAGACTTTGCACATCTACATTTATTATTAATTATCGGAACAGTTTTTATAAACATATTCAGAGTTTGGCTGTTTTTTCAAGGAAAAATTGCACAATTTGTTTACGGTGTCAACTAAGAAGGTCTTTCTGATTACTCTTTTCTATGTTGCTTTGTACATTTACAAGAACTGGTAATTATTTAAACAATTTCGATTAAAAAATGAAGAGTTTGGTCATTTTTTAACGAATGGGCTCAGTTTGTTCACGGAATTACCAAGAATGCATTTCCAATAATTATTTTCTACGAGACTTTGCAACTTTTTAATAATTATTTATTTATTAAACAATTTTTAGAAACATATTCAGAGTTTGGCTATTTTTCAAGGAATAGGCACAATTTGTTCACGGAGTCAACTGAAAATATCTTTCCGATGACTTTTTTCTATGTTTCTTTGTAAATTTACAAGAAATAATAATAATTCTAACAATTTTCATCACAAAAAATATAAATTTTGGCTACTTTTTAACAAATAGGCTCAAAGTTTTTACAGAATTAACTAAGCATATCTTTCCAATGACGTTTTTGTATGATGCATTGCAAATTTCCAAGAATTAATAATTGTTTAAACAATTTTCATAAACAAATCAAGAGCTTGGAAATTTTTCAACGAATAGGTACAATTTGTTTACGGAGTCAACTGAGAATATCTTTCCGATTACTCTTACCTATGTTAGTTAGTAAATTGACAAGAATTATTAATTATTTAAACATTTTCGATTAAAAGGTTAAGAGTTTGGCCATTTTTCAATGAATGGGCTCAATTTTCTTACAGAATTACCGAGATTATATTTCCAATAACTCTTTCTAATAAACTTTGCAAATTTACAATAATTATAAATTATTTAAACAGTTTTTATAAACATATTCAGAGTTTTGCTATTTTCTTAGGAATAGGCACAATTTGTATACGGCGCCAAATAAGAATATCTTTCCCACTACTTTTTTCCATGTTGCTTTGTAAATTTACAAGAATTATTAATTTTTAAAACAATTTTGATTAAAACATTAAGAGTTTTGCCAGTTTTAAACGAAAGGGCTGAATTTGTTTACGGAATTACCAGGGATGTATTTCGAATAGCTCTTTTCTACGGGACTTTGCAAATTTGCAATAATTATTCATTTCTTAATCAATTTTTATAAGCATATTTAGAGTTTGGCTATTTTTTCAGGAATAGGAACAATTTATTTACGGAGTCATCTGAGAATGTTTTTCCGATTACTCTTACCTATGTTAGTTAGTAAATTGACAAAAATTATTAATTATTTAAACAATTTCGATTAAAAGGTTAAGAGTTTTCAATATCTCTTTTCTACGATATCTTGCACATTCACAATAATTATTAACTATTTCAACAATTTTCATAAAGATATCCAGAGTTTGGCTTCTTTTTTCAAGGAATAGGCAAAAAATTTTTTACGGAACGAACTGAAAATGTCTTTCCAAATACTTTTTTCTATGTTGCTTCACAAACTCAAATTTTGGCTATTTTCAACGAATAAGGTTAATTTTTTTATAGAATTAACCAAGAATATTTTTCCGTTTACTTTTTTCTATGAGGCTAAGAAAAGTCTTTTTTATGACTCTTTTATATGTTTCTTATGTACATTTACAAGAATTATTAACTATTTAAACAATTTTCATAAACAAATTTACAATTTGTCTATTTTTTGATGAATTGGTTCAATTTGTTCACAGAACAAAAAAGAGTGTATTCATAATCAGTCTTGCCTACGTTTCTTTGCTAATTTACAATAATCATTAATTATTTCAACAATTTTTTTACGGAGTCAACTAAGATTGTCTTTCTGATAACTTCTTACTATGCTTTGAAAATGTACAATAATTATTAATTATTTCAACAATTTCCATTAACGTATTCAGAGTTTGGCTGTTTTTCAACGAATAGGCTCAATCTCTTCACGAAGTCGACTAAGAATATCTTTCAGATGACTGTTTTCTAGGTTGCTTTGTAAATTCACAAGAATGTTTAATTATTTACACAGTTTCGATGAAAAAAAATTCAGAGTTTAGCTATTTTTCAACGAATAGGCTCCATTTTTTACAGAATTAGGTAAGAATATCTTTCCGGTTACGTTCGCTATAATGCTCTGCAAATTTCCAAGAATCAATCAATAAAGAATGTTTTTCAAATAACTCTTTCCCATGATACTTTGAAAATTTGTTTACAGAGTCAACTAACATTGTCTTTCCGATAACTCTTTACTATGTTTTGTAAATTTACGAGAATTATTAATTAGTTAATCAACTTTCATGAACAAATTCAGAATTTTTATATTGTTCAACGAATTGGGTCAATTTTTTACATAATTAACTATAAATATATTTCCGGCGATTTTTTTCTATTGTGCTTTTCAAATTTCCAAGATTTATTAAATTATTTGAACAATTTGAATGAGCAAATTAAGAGTTTGACCATTTTTCAAAGAATAGGCTTAATTTGTTTACGGAATCAACAAAGAATGTATTTTAAACAACTTTTTTCTACGCTACTTTGAAAATTTACAACAATGATTATTTATCCTAATGATTTTCGTAAACAAATTCAGGGTTTGACAATTTTTTAGTTTACATAAAAACATGCACGCAGCTGTAACCTATTTAATAATAAATACAACTTTTCTATCTGAACTATAATATTAAAATCGAAATCATTTGAAAATTTTAAACAAATTCATTGTTATAATAAAACATATGGACTATATGTTTAATAAGAATTAAAAGAGCATATGAATTTTATAATGGTAAAAACTTTCCTTTCCATTAATTGCAGTCTTTTTCCTTTTTGTTAATTTCTTCCAGTAGTTTGATAATCTATTTTGCTCAATCAAGATTTCTGGACTCTTCTCGAGCCGAGATCATTTACTATGTATTTCTATAAAAATTTGCACGCGCCGACATTTTAGAGATTTTTTCCAAAGTTACATTAAAATGTTTAGAGTTGTAAAATTATTTATGCTGCATCGTGAGAGGGTAGCCATACGAAGCCATGTACAAATAGAAGTTATTGAAGTTCAAATTAATTTCATGGTATTTTATTTAACTTCATTTCCAAATAAAATAATTGAACGGAAATTACTTTGACCATTTGCTTGTAAATGTAAATGTTTGGTCTAAAACTAACCTTTTTGCATGTTGAAAATTCAACTATTTGTTTGAAAAGTCATCTTTCTTGGTTGAAAATTAAGTTTTTTGTTGAAACTTTATATTTTGAGGTTAACAATTCAACTCCTGTGTTACGTATTTAAGCAACACGTTCGTTTCACAACACTGCTCTGATACAGGTCACTGATCAATCTCTCCAGCAATTACCCCAGGCGAAGAGCTTCACAAAGTCACCATGTAAATCTCTCCACGCGCGCCCATTAGTTCCCAAGGTATTTCGTTGAAATATCAACTGTTGAATTTTTTACTGAGAATTAATCTTTTTTCATTCAATTTGACTGATTTTTATATAAAATAAAAATCTTTTTTTTTGTGAAATATCAACTACACTGGAAACTTGATTTGTGCGCGGATCCTTGGATGGCCCGCAGTGGCCTTCGACACAAATCCAGGGACTCTGAACGTCAACAGGCAGGGCCGCGTGAATCATTTCGGTTCAATTTGGACGCATGAAGCAACCTGATGCAACTAACACGCTGAGAGTGCGGCCCTCATGTTGTTCGTCACGCTTGACTGAGCACCGTCTCTCTCTCGATCCAGCGGCTCTCCTCATTACCAAATTACTGAGGACAGCAATTTTAGGAACGTACAAATCCAGTTTACGGCAATCCAGGTACCTGTTTGTTATATTTTTTGTTGAGAATTAATCTCTTTTTATAGAAAATTCAACTACATGTTTAAAAGTTGAACTTCTCTCTTAAAATTTTTTTGTTTATAATTCTTCGAACATTCATCTTTTTGGACAGAAAATTCATCCTTTGTTATTGAAAATGAAACTGTCTTGAATAAAATTCGTAGTTTCAGCTTGAAAATTTAACTATTTGGATAAAATGTCGACTATGTTGTTGAAAATTCATCCCTTTCGCTTGAAAGTTCATCTATTTCGTTGTGTATGCAATTGT
The DNA here is from genome assembly GCA_011634705.1 of Andricus grossulariae. Classification (NCBI taxonomy): domain Eukaryota; kingdom Metazoa; phylum Arthropoda; class Insecta; order Hymenoptera; family Cynipidae; genus Andricus; species Andricus grossulariae. The sequence continues at coordinate 220,819,660 of JAABKJ010007545.1, forward strand.
ATGGTTGATAATTTTTTTTTTCTGAAAATTCAACTATTTGATTGAAAATACGAGTTTTTTAAAAAGTCATGTTTCTTTCATATTGAATTTTTATGTTAAAAATTGTACTTTTTTGCAAAAAAAATCTTTCCTCTGGATGTAAAATGAGACATTTTTCAATATAGCGTATCTTACTCTTTGAACAGCTCCTAAGAAGGTTATAAAAGTTGAAATAAAATTGGAATTCTGAAGAGATGCATTTCCAGAAAGAATTGCAAAAAAAAAGCAGTTTTGAGTGCCTGTAAAATATTTGCAGAGGAAATGCACCGTTAATGCCAAGTGTTTTATAATACGTACAAAGGTAAAGCCTATTGGCTCCATCATATTTACGGATTACCACGACCCTGCTTCAAATATTCAATCCGATAAAGCACAACTCTCGTTAAATTTGCGAACCTGGGGAATTTTTACGATTTAGTTTTTAGTCATGTGTTCCAATCCTGATGTAATCCCCCAGAATTACACAAATTCCATTATTGCCACCTAAAAGGAAACTAAAATCTCGTGTTTTAAATACCATAAAGCTATTAATCCCAATTTACGACCCTATTATAAAATATAAAATATTTTAATTTCTAAAAACTGAGCCTAAAAGCAAAAATATAATATAAATTAATAATATTAACTATAATAAGACGACAATTTGATATCTTATAAAATTGTCTTTAATATTAAGATGTCTCCTTTGAATGAGAATGGTTTATCATTGATTTTCGAGTTAGGGTTCTTCCATAAACTACATTACCAATTTTGGGCTGTTTTTTAATTCAATATGAAATACTTTAAATTTCTAAGATTTCAAGTCGAAATATTTATTGAATTTTCAACAAACGAGTTTAATTTTCTATTTTAAAGGACGAATTTTCAACAAAATACATGAATTTTTAACTTCTAAAGGATGAATTTCAAACCAAAAATGGAATAGTAAAATTTTCAGATAAAAAGATTTATTTTTATTTTTAAAAAACGAATTTTCAAACAAAGAGGTAAATTTGGAATAAACATGAATTTTTAACAAACTAGTTCAACTTTCAACCAGGTAGTTAAATTTCCAACTAAAAAATATGAATTTTCAACCAAATATGTAGTTTAATTTTCAAACACAAAGATGAATTTTCCAGCAAGAAGATTAATTTTTTACCAAAAAATGCGAATTTTCAACAAAATTGTCGAATTTTAAAGCCGAAACGACGAAATATCTACAAACCAGTAGAATTTTCAAAACAAAAATATGATTTGTCAGCAAAAAGGTGAATTATGTACTAAAAAGTTTAATTTTCACAAAAGTTTTTTAATTTTTAACCCAACAGTTGAATTTAAACCTTAATATGAATTTTAAAAAAAATCCAATTTTCAACAAAATAGTTTAATTTTCTATCAAATATTGTTGAATCCTCAACCAAAACCAGATTAATTTAGAACCAAATAGTTGTATTTTTTAAAAAAAGGATGAATTTCTAAACAAGAAATTTAATTTTCGACCGAAAATGGCGAACTATTAACAAGATACATGAATCATCAATCAATTTTCAAACAAAAATATCATTTTCAGCCCAAAATAGAATACTTACATTGTTAGTTAAAAAAATAGATTCTCAACCAAAAAAAAAAAAAAAACAAATTTTGTGCAAAATAGTTGTGTTTCAACCAAAGAGATGAATTTTCAACTTAAATGGTGAATTAAAACAAAAATAAATTTTCAACAAAAGAGTTCAACCCAAAAGATGATTTTTTGACCAGTAAGATCATTTTAAAAAAAATGGAATGATTACATTTTCATGTAACTATTTCATTTTTGGTCGGAAATTTATCTTCTTGATTGAAAATTAATCCTTTTTGAATAAAAATGTAACTGGGTGTACATTTATCTGGTATGGCCAATGATTTAACAATTTGGTTGTGAAAATTTAACTTCTTGGTAGAAAATTAACTTTTTTGATCAAAAATATTATTTTTGGGTTGAAAATTCAACCCGTTTGTAAATAATTGGTCCTTTCGGCTTTAAAATTCAAAATTGTTGTTGAAAATTAAATAATTTGGTTGAAAACTCGTGTTTTTCGGTATAAAATTAATCTTCTGGATGGAAAATTCATCTTTTTGGTTAAACATGTAACTCTTTGGTTCAAAATTCATACTTTTTAGTTGAAAATTCAACTTTCAAACAAGTATGTAGTTGAATGTTCAACTCAAAAATATGAATTTTTAACCAAAGAGTTAAATTTTTAACCAAAAACATGAATTTTCCAGCAAGAAGAATTATTTTATACCACAAGACACGAGCTTTCAACAAAATAAATTAATTTTCAACACAAATTTTGAATTTTAAAGCCAAAAGGACCAATTATTTGCAAAACCATTAAAATTTTCTACCCAAAAATAATATTTATGTACAAAAAAGTTAATTTTCTACCAAAAAATTAAATTTTCACAACCAAACTGTTGAATCATTGGCCATACCAGATAAATGTACACTTAGTTACATTTTTAATCAAAAGGGATTAATTTTTTATCTAGAAAAAAAATTTCCGACCAAAAATGAAATAGTTACATTGTTAGTTATAAGAATTAATTTTTAACAAACAAAAAAACGAATTTTTAAAACAATAGTTATATTTTTAAGAAAAGAAATGAATTTTGAACTAAAATGATGAATCTTAAAAAAAATGACTTTTTAACAAAATGATTCAACCTAAAAGATTATTTTTAACAAAATAGTTGAATTTCTAACCAAATAGCTGAATTTTCAGCATACCAAAAACAGCATTTTCAATCAAATGATTGAATTTTCAACAAACAAGATTAATTTTCTACCCAAAAAGACGAATTTTCAACAAAATAAATGAATTTTCTGCCAAATACAATCGAATCTGGATTTAGGGTCGGTTTTGGGGCTTACCGCGACATTAAATCCAGATTCTGGGACCGTAAACAGTCAGAGGCATATGAACCGTTTCCTGTGGATTTTACTGCGTGGTAAAAAATATTTTGAAAATTGTTCTTCTAATACGCAGACAAGGGTAGACTAAATATTTAACGAAAATGAGGAAGAAAGTTTACTGTTACACGTTAAAATAAATGTTTTTCCTGCTTACGTACTCTAAACGTTTGCGGGCTGTTCAGCATCTCGTTTAAAAAGAGAGCTTTCTCTTAATCGGTCAAGATACTGTGTCCTTCACTTGATCAAACCAAATTAACCAAATGCAGCATCCAAAAGCACATCACTTTTTTTGCAACTATGTATGCATAAGCAAAACACCTCACGTCAACATTTCAAGTAGGAGGCACGCACTTTTGCCTATAGCGCATAATGCGCATAACACAGTTTCATAACCATGCATACGAAGAAGTTATTTAACAGAAAATCGCTTACTTTTATAAATATGAAATTAACTGTCCACGAAAAACACATAGTCCGGGAGCTGGGTATGTTCCCGTGTGCATTAAGATTCCCAAGGAAAAAAGGTGGTCATTCTTATGTATTTTGAGCTGCTGAATCCGATGGTGCCCGGCGTTTTTTTTGAAAAAGTGGTACGTTTTGTTTAAATCGCAATTGTTTAAACAAATTATGAACAAATGGTTTTTTCGAGCTGGTCAATTTTTTTTTTTAGATAATATGGATTATTTTAAGACGAAAAGCCCTTCAGCCATTTTTCCTTAAAATGCATATTTCAAAAGTTATAAATTTGTATAGGTCGGGAATTTGACGTGTTTTGCAAAGTTTGGATGTTTATAACTTTTGACGTATTCAATATTTTTTGAATTTGTAAAAAGCCACTTATTCCTTGAAATTCACTCTACAAAATGATATGATTAAGTATTGGCGCAGGTCCGGCGTTATGCATTTATCGCGATTGACAATTAGCGCTTTTTTGGCCTACACTACCTGCATTTGATGGCGCGAGGCGCGAGCGCTCCGCAACGCGCAGCCGCCGATTTCCTCTTGCGAGCGTATTGTTAATTCAAGATAGATTATGATCATGTAAAAAATATCAATATAAAAAAAATGCATTTTAAACAATGTTTTTATGCTTAATAAAATCGATTGTGGATGTTTTTAAATAACTTCTATATTTACATCGTACGTACAAAATTTACATGAAAAACTTTGAATCACAGTCATTCGTCAGATGTGTCAATACTCATGCTATTATTCACTTTTATGCTCTCATTATATTTATTCCTACATGTTTTTTTGATTTGACAAGTACAAAATTCACAGCAACCGATTCCAGCTCTTACACAAATACAAGATTTTTCTGAAATGCAAGATTGATTTCTAATGTGATAAAATGTGATTTCATATTACATATAAACGGTGGAACGGTTACTGAATACAGAGGGCAAAAGTTTCATAACAAAATTATTAATTTCGGAGAAAACTGAGTTTTACTTTTGAGGTTAGAATTTTATGGTTTCTGAAAATCGTCTTGAAATCATCACAAAAAAAATATCAATTTTTGATGAGACGGTGTCACAGTGTGACATAATATTTATCGTATTCAAGTACTAATATAGTATATTATACGCCGAGGTGCATAATGAGGGACTTTACGCGACGAGCGGCAATGCTCACAGGACGATCGAAGCCGAGGCGAGATAAGTCCTGCCTGCGAGCATTGTAAGCGAGTCGCGTGAAGACCCGAATTTTGCGCATTGGCGCATATACTATTTTATGTGAAGACGCTGCATTTACAAGTATTGTTGCGACAGCGTAGAGTATCGTAATGTTGTGCATTACGATACAGCGGAGTGTAATGTGAAGAGTGATCGTTTGCTGTATCGTAATGTACAACATTACGATACTCTACGCTGTCACATAAAAACGCGTTTATGCACCGGAGTCACATAAAATAATTAATTATTCAATTTTTGAAATAAAATACCTCATTTAAATGGTTTATTTGTTACTAAGGGAGGGAGGAATTAATAATAATATTTCATAAACGACGATAACAACGATTCATTTATTTACTATTTATAATGAGCTTTACATACGATTCATCGCTTATTTGAAAGTGATACATAACGTTCAATGCAAAACCTCAACGTTATATAGATTTGCTTTTTTATCACACATACTTATTCACTTTGAATAGTTTTAATCGTTCAACAACAAATAAAATTCACATTCTCGCACTCTTTCAAAATTACAAATCTTGTTCGATATCGTTGTGTTTGAAACTTTACTAATGTCCTAAACATTATACACATATTAATAACACTTTCACATCATAACATTTTTCCTTCATATTATCGATTCAAACTCTATTGATTATTCGATTTTCCAGCTTTCGTACAAAATTGTTCTACTGAATTATTTTAGAAAGAATAGATTGTTATCCTTTTTTTTCAACTTAGCGATTTAAAAAAATTATTTTCCTAGTGTAGCCGTTTCATATTTTTAATTTGAATATCGCTGTTTTAAACAAGTTAGTAAAAAAGGTCTGAAATTTTTTTTTCAACTCATTTTACATATGTATGAATATCAGTTTTCAACACTAATACTTTTCAATAAATAAATTACAAACCAAATTGATATTTGAAATACAATAACAGAAGAAGATTTGATATATAAATTCATAATTTCATATCATGCCATACCAATTGAATATTAGTATTTTATCTTTCTGTCACTATATTAGCGGAAATGGCATAAAGATAAAAAACTCAGTTATCTAGGTTTAAACGTAGCTTTTCATAACAATCACAGCTTGATCTGTTTTTACAGCAGTCGTTGCATTTTGCTAAATAAGATCATTTTTTACGTACACACAGTTACACACACTTTCGTTTATTACTTAAATTCTGACGAAGAATTTGGCAGGATTCGGTAGAAATGAATATGGAACACATTTAAAAAGATATATTCATCTGTAAAGAATAGCAGATTAGAGATAAATTAAAACTGTTGAGTTCAAATAATTCTATTTTTCGGACAAGATACATACATTTTTCAAATTGTATTTCAGCAGTTTGAAAGTATGTCTATAGCAGAAAATAGAATATTGCATCCATGCTCATTTTCTGTTGATTTAAGAGAAATGAAAAAATCAATAAGACATATTTTACAAAATGCGTCCTACATACAAGTGCAGTCTATGTTTAAGCGAACACTTTTAAGCTTTTATTTTTATTTTTATTCCTACAGACTAGTTGGATATGCAGTGTTCCCTTTATCCTATATTTTCTGCTAAAACATTTGTGGATAAAATTTAGCCTAAATGCAGTAATTTGATATTCTATCCACAAAGGTAACTACTAACATGCGTGGCATGCAAAAAATAAAGTTGATTAAATCAGCCTGTAAATATTTAGAAGAAAACTAAAATTATGTTACATTTTCGTTTCTTAAAAATTTTTATTTTCAAACTTTTGCAGGTTGATCCAAAGTTTTCAGTGTCATGAAAACATGAAATAATCCACATTTATTGGCAAGGTTACGATATCCGATGCGACACAGTTTTAGTGGAAATCCCTATTTTATTTCTCTTTTCGATTTTTGTTTATATTGAAAAAGTTACATTCTCATCTCATTACTTTCACGAATTTCATCAAATCTCGACGTTTTCAGACTCACTATTGGAGGAAAAATGGATTTTACTTCGGTGTCTGTCTGTCGTTGCTATCGTATTTATTTTCGTAGTATGCAAACACGATAACTTTCGAAGGAATTATCCGATTGGATTGCCCCCTTGGCTTACTGTTTACAGGCCTAAAAAGAATACTAGGACGAGATTAAATTTGAGTATCACAGTTTTTTTTATAAGATCCTCGATAATGTATTCACCTCGCGCTACGCGCTCGGCCACATTTGCCTGACGCTTTAATCTCGGTTCCTCTAGGTTTCCGCACTTCGTGTGCTCGCTACTGTTATGAGCTGCTTTTGGTTTAATTGGATCAGTTTTACATAAAAAGAAGAACTAATTTACTTAAAATTCTATCGACCTTAAGGAACACATTCTCATCAAATCCCTCGCGCTCTATATTTGTTTTAAAAATCATGTAAACTTCGCGCTCCACGCTCGTTTTTGGTCATCGTATAATAGAAACCCAGAAGTTTGAGCGCGCTTACGGCGCGCGATTTGGTCGTTGCGCTTCGTGAAGACCATATATTATGTTCTATGTCCTTCAAATAAAAATGACTAAATTTGCATCTGATTCAAAATGAAGAAGGAAATTCCTTTATCTCAGCGTATATTTCAGTATCTTCCTAATAAATCATACAATCAGAAATATTTTTTCCAACTATCTGAAAAGGGGAGAAAGAAGCATCTAAGTCGTTTTTGGAACATATATATGATAAATTCTTATCGGGCAGATTTTTTCACTGAAAATGTTATTTTTTACGAACAAAACAAAAAGTACACATCCTATCAAAAAGTAACTAATAACAAATTGGTGGATCTTTTTTGAGTGCACAATTTTTCCTTATTCATAATTTGTCGTATCTTGCATAGTTTGACCGTAAAATTAAATTTTGGATTTTTCATTATTAATCCGAGGCTATTTTATTGTTTGTATTATGCATTGTTTTGATTGTGCATCCATCTACCACCTATATGCGCGAAAGTTGTTTTGAGTCGAAATCATGTCCAATTTAAGTAGTGATACATCGTATGATGGAGAGTCTAGTTGTAACATCAGTCCGGTCAGGACAAGGACTGGAAACAGAGAGAGTCGCAATTGGTTGATGTTTTATGCTGAGAAGGTCATCAGCCTTAAGCAGCGTTGTATTGGATAGGAGTTTATATGTTCCCATCTGCCTATCCCCGGCCTAACTCTCGGCATGGAACCAAAAACTTTTTTTTTTCTTAATTTTGAAAAAAAAAATGGTCTCAAAAATTTTCAAAATGCGCTCACTCTTTAAATTTATATCCAAAATGGCTGGCTAACGAACTTGAGCTTTAGTTTAGGAAACTAAAATAGTATACCGTAGGCCCATCCAATCGGTCAAATATTTTGAAAGTGATCGTGCTCACATACAGACATACATACATACAGACAGGCAGACATTTTGTAAAAACCTGTTTTTTGGGTTCAGGGGGTCTCAAAACGTGGACATTTGACAAAAACCGGGGCGGGGCAAATTTTACACAAATCTAATACCTTCTCTGGATGAGAATGTAAAAATACAATTTTTCAAGTACCATGAGCATTAATGATGGCTATTTTATTGTTTTAATCGTGAAAAATAGTATTGAGAACATAAAAATAATTAAATATTTTGAAAAACGACACACGAGATAAAAAAGAAATGAAATAAGCAAAGTTTTGATGAGAACGTGCCCACTCATCGGGCAGATTTTTTCACTGCTGATGTTATTTTTTACGAATAAAACAAAAACTACACATCCTATCAAAGAGTGACTTATGACAAATTTGTAGGTCTTTTTTGGATGTACACTTTTTGTTGAATCATTATTTGTCGTATCTTGCATTGTTTCACCGTAAAATCAAAATTTTGATTTTTTATTTATTTTTTGGGCAATAAAAATAAGAATTTTCGATTCTTCAAGAAAATTCAAAAAGTCGTTATGATAATATTATAGGGCGTGCAAAGAGAAACATTTTTTTGATTTGACTTTTTTTCGCATCGTCCGTTGTTTGTCTGAAAATGTTAATTTTCGAATTTTCTTTTGGACATTGAAAATGCTGTATCTCTGAAAATTTGCATTTTATCGAAAAATGTCATGAAAATAAATTGTTTAAAGTTTCGAGTGCTATGAACAGCCGGACATATAATTTTCAAATTTTGAAAAAAATATTCTCACAAATTTTCAAAATGCGCTCACTTTTTGAATTTTCATTAAAAATGGCTGGCTAACAAATTTTACCTTCAGTTCACGAGACTAAGAGAGTATACCAAAGGCCAATCCAATCGGTCAAATCTTTCGGAAGTTTCGTGCTCACAGATAGACAGACATACATACATGCATACATACATACATACATACAGACACATTCGTAGAAACCTGTTTTTTAGGTCCAGGTGGTCTAAAAACGTAGACATTTGACAAAAACCGAGGAGTCAAATTTTACACAAATCTAATAGCTTCTCTGGATGAGAATGTAAAAAAATTCCATTTTTGGTGCAAACGTAAAAATAAAAAAATGTTAACCAAAAAAATTGTCTAGCTCAAAAAGATATACCAATTTTTGTAGAACCATTTTTTGATAAGGCCTATACATTTTGTTTTAAATGTAACAGATGTTATTAAAAATAGTATGTTGGAAGGTAAAATTTTCTACTCAAAGCAGAATTCTCGGACCCAATTACAGAAATTAAGAATTGAAAATTAGCAAATTACAGTTGTCAATGGTTTGATCTTTAACTTTAAAAGGTCCGTGCAGAAATGTGTGCGAGATCCTAAAGACGGCTCAAAATTTAATTTTTCATTTTTGTAATTATATTTCGGGGTAATTGAAGAGGGGGAAGCGGTGTGTCAATATGTCTACCAATCACTGATTGAGAAATTGAAAAGTGGAATCCACAATAACAATCTGTTTAAATTAAAAAACTATTAATAATTTTAATATAAAAAATCGAAATATTTGAAAGCTATGGTGTTGACTTTATCGGAAAAATTGTATTGGAATTCGCATAAAAAATTGTTGATTTTACGGTGGAAAATAGAAATTGCGAGCAGAAATAATAAAATAAATTAGTTAAAGTAGGCGACGCGCGCCTACAAGAGAGGGTTTCGTAGCTTCTCACACTCATTCAAACTTCTTCCTCCTCTACTTCCTCCTCTCCTCACTTTCCCAGCTGACACTTCCCTTCCCCTTCTTCTCTTCTCTAGCCCTCAATCACCTTCCCCTACACACCTTCATTTCTAATTATTTCCCCTACATCCCCTTACTTCCTCACCCCTCATTTCTCATTACTTCCCATACTCCTTTTCCGAGAATTTCCTCTCACTTCCCCTACTTTCTCTCCTCTCATTCCCCCTACGTTCTCCCCTCTCACTTCCTCTTATTTCCCCTCCCCTCATTTACCATACTTCCCCTCCTACAATTTTCCCTCCCTAATTTCTACTCATTTCCTCTACTTTCCCTCACCTTATTTCCCGCAATTCCCCTCCCCTGATCACCCTTCACCTACCCTACTTCCCTTTCCATAATTTCCCATAACTTCTCCTAGTACCTCCTAATTTACCCTCACTTCCCCTAATTTCCCTCTCATAATTTACCCTCATCTCTTATAATTTCCCTCCTCCTAATTTCCCTTCTTCCCCTACTTGCTAAACCCTCAATCTCCTCATTTCACCTAATTTCCCCTACCGTTAACTCTTCTACTTCTCCTCCACTCATTTCCCCTCACTTCCCCTCCTTGGAAAAATGTACGACGGATGGACGGACGGGCGGACGGGCAACCGAACTAAACTATAAGGGTTTCTGTGCGGGTCTACGAAACCCTAAGAAATGATGATTTCAAATCGAAATTTTGTTATTTCCTCTGTTCTCATATTAAATTCTATTAAGTTAACGAGAATTGACTGACAAATGAGTGCGCTCAAAGAGTGAGTAGAAAGTGTTACCCAGTGGCAATAAAACAGAAATTGGACAGCTTGTAATGGGTGCCATGTTTAGGAATTAGGACAGGCTTTCAGTGCATTTTTGGCTCACGTCCCTCTTTATTTGCATTTACACCTCTTTCCTCTCTATTAAGCTCTCCTATAGAATTTCAGAAAAAGAATCTTTTAAATGTACTTCTATTATTTTCTTGAATGGGAATTTAATTCGATCATCAAATTTGATGCCTCAATTCATTATTAATAGAAATCTATAACAGGATAGAATACAGACTGCATAAAGCCTTACGTGCATTCGTGAATGAATGCAATTTTCTTTGAAATAATAGATCACTAGAAAAACGGTTATATTTTTCTAGGATACTTTATGAATACTATTCGCAGTTCCATTATTATAACTTTCCTTCTCGGCGTTTTGTAGTAAGCTCACTATTTTATTGCTCCATAAAGTGCATAATCCTGAATTGATTACCCTCCTGCCTCATTTTTTAAATTTAGAGTTCATTCTCTTCTCACGAAGTCATTTATTCTGCTTCACATATTCTATTAGTATTTAAAAAAAATATCTTTCAACTTTTTGAAGAGTTTTTATAATTTTTTTACGGAGGAACTATTTTTTGTATAATGCTAATGCAAAATGAATAAATTTTGGGTAATAAATAATGTTGCTGCGAATAAAAGTTAGTTAAGTTTTCCCAGGGGGTGAAATTTTACCACGATCTAGGCAGATACAGCAGCTGGGAACGTAACCTGGTACCTGCAATGCGCCAATCTAATTTCCACCTCACCCCGCTTTCCATGTGATACAATTTCGTTCTGCTTTTTCACGGTCAAGTCTACGATCACAAAATAATCGAATACTTTAGATTGCTCTCGACGTCTCGTAATGGTCTGCGAAAAGGTCAATATCTGGACCAGTTATGTGACTAGAACCTTTGGACCACCGAGCAAAAATGTGAACCTAATTTTTTAAGCATTATAAATTTATTTTCTGATGTTACGGTATTGACCAGATCTTTATAAGTAATTATAAATGCAGTTAGTTGTTCTCTACATGGTCTTAAATCAATAGTTTTAAGACATTGCGAAGATTTTTTTTATAGATTAAGAAACAAAAAGTCAACATTTTAAAAATATTGATTTAAGATCATATTATATAGAAAAACAACTAACATCAATCATAATTATTATAAATGAATAGGGTTAAAATTGAAAATGCTTCATGAGTGATGATCATCCTATTTTAGAGGCTTTTGATGAAAGAGATTGTAAGTGTTTGAAATGTCAAGGATTTTTCGGAAGTGAGAAAAAATCCATATTTTAATGTACTAACTGGAAACATTCAAATAGCACTAATGAGTGTCAGGGATGCAATCAAAGTGACTTTTATAAGTTGCTTTCAGAGTTATGTTTATTATAGAGAAACAGGATTTCATGAAATAAATCAGGATTACTTCTAAATGTACAATTATTAATATTTTTTTCTCTTTTACACAAATGGCTTTAATTCATGAAATTAAACGAATTGATGAATTACTATAATTCAAACAAGTAAAATTTGACCATTCTCTCTCTAAAGTAAATGCTTGTAGGGTTTTTTGAAAATGCATTACAAAATTAAATTATTTATTTAAATACTTTCAATTAACGTATGTATGAGTAAACCATTTTTTACATAACGTTGGTCTCCTACCACCTAGGTTTGTTAGGTTACATAAAAAGAAGATACTATGCGATTTTTAGCCCCACAGAACTTTACTTTCCGCGAATAGACTTGATTCTATCACGAAATATACCAATTTTAACGAAAAAGTATGAAAAACAATCTTTTTGGCGACTTTGTTCGCGAACATTTTTTTCAAAATTGTAATATTTACGCATTAGGGGCTTCCCATAAACCACGAGATTTGTTGGGAGGGGGGGGGGGTCTAACCAAGTACCACACGATGGCAAACTACAGGGAAATTCAGAAAAATGGGCCACATAGGGGGGGGGGGGATCACCGGATAATCGGCGACGTGGTTTATGGAAGTCCCCTTACTAGTTTTGTTCCGACTGATATAATTGCTTTATTAACTCATTTTGACCAAATTTTGTTCAAAATGGCAAAAAATGCGATTTCTAAAAAAGTTATATGACATGAAATTTCCTAATTTTTCCAAATTTTATGTCACACACATCAAAATTTACTTTTTAATAAAAAAGGTCTTTTGATCGAGTTTCAAGTATTTTTCTCGAAACTTTTGCTCAATTTTCCCCATATAAAATATATGAGAAAATTCAAGGCTCCAGCAAGACCTCTAAATGTTATCAGATTGGATTAAAAATTGCAGGGCATCTTCTGCTCATATAACCGCGCGAAACTAGGGGATGGCAGTCCAACATTTCATATATTAGAAAATAAGGACCACCCTAGTATGTATGAACGGTTTATTCATTTCGAAGGAATTCCATATTAAAATTTCGATAAAATTTCGATTTTAATTTCCAGTGCTTTTTTCGAGACTTCTATGATTGGGTCTCAATTGACCTGAAAAATAAATTTAAAAGCTTCTAGGTTTGCATTTTCAATTTAACATAAAAACTCACATTAAGTGTCCAGTTTTTAAAAACATTCAAACTACATTCTCTTTTAATATGAAATTAACGAGTTTCGATAATATTTTTTAAAAGCGTTTTTTTAAAGTGTTTATTTCAAAGTGTACTTTTACATTTTATGCAATTTAGAAACCAATCTGATAGATAGTATCTATTCGAAAATTGTATGGCTTACCAATTTCAAGATTTAAAATTTTTAGAAAATAAAATTGATTGAAATTTTAAAAATATGATAACTCTTTTGAATAGCATTCTAATCGTTTAATATACCGAAGAATAGAATTCTAATTGAAAAAATTAAAACCTAATTTGAAATTGAAAATCTTTCAATTTTATGTTTTCAGAAATAAAAATTAGATCATTAAGTTGTAATGCTTTCGAATTTTCATACAATTATTGAAAGTTAAAAATTTGTAATAAATACAAGTGATGGCATAAAGCAATTTATGATACTTATCAAACTGTATTATTTATATTAATGTTCCTCATAAAAAAATAAAATTCAATTACTTTTTTTGAGTTCTTTTTTGAGCTAGTAACCCTGCAAGTATTGTTTATATTTAAAGAAAGTCTTGTGTGAATATTGAGAAAAATGTTCTAAATTAACAATTATATAGGCATATTATCGTGAAAAATATTAGTAATGGTAAAACAGCAGATATCAAGTTATGATTAAAATATGACATGCAACAATAAACTATAAATAATGAATTGATAAACATTCTGTTTTCAGCAGAGAGTATTTAAGTACTAAAAGTACAATTTTTCTTGAATAGTGTCAACTTCTGACAAGAACAAAACATTGTAAAACCGCCAATCAATCTTGAAGATAAGACCCGGGTTAGAAGAAAGTTGATTTATTACTCTAACACACATTTTTTCACGAACCAGCCCGAGAAATAATCTCATTTACTGGTTCGCTACATTATGCTAATCTACGTTCTGTATCACACGTGTCTTTCGTATAAGGAAATTCCCATCATAGGAAGAGAAGCTCACTTCTTTTTTCTTACTTAATTTGTCTCATACTGGGTTTCGACTGACTTCAATCCAAAAATGACTTCCATCTCTCGTTTTTTTTTTGTTAAACTTCTGAGATGTCTCACGATCATTCTAGGTTCAAAAAATAAAAAAAATTGCGTTGCCCCTTTTTTAGAAAACTCAATTTTTGATTTATTCAAATAGGTGAATCAACATATTCGCATGAAAATAATTTGAAAGTGGAATCTTATTGGCTTAAAACATTTCGTTTAACATTCAAAAAATTAATCCAGGAGCATGAAATTTTCTGTAAAAAAATGGACCTTTCTATCTTTGAAAGTTTCGAAATTATAGCCTGAAGAAGTCGATCTATCTTTCATACTACCGAAATTATGGCCTTCAGAAAATGACAGAAACTTTTAGATGTAAAACATTTGATTTTTTGTTGTTATACCAAAAATTTCATACACTTTAATTCTTGCATAGGTACTTGGGACTTGGGATGAACTGGGAAGAAGCAATTTTCAAAAAACTAATTTTTTCCCACATTTCAAACATATTGAATGTTTTCAGTTCTTGTAAGATATTCAGCTCCTGGAGTACATTTTTATGCTAAACTAAGTGGTTTATGCTAATAAAATGCCACATTTGAATTATTTTCATCAAAATATGTTGATCAACCTTTTTAAACAAATCAAAAAAAAAACTCTGGGACGTGCAAGCCTTTCTGGATTGAAGTCAGTCAAGATCCAGCGTGGCCTTAATCCGATAATTATCAATTACTTATTATTCCCTAATATTTATCAATAGTTGTACCATCATTTATTTGAATTTTAAACTTTGATGGGATTATTTCGATATTCAAATTTCCCATTAAACAGTTTAGCGAGGCTTACCTACTGTAGATACATTTATACATACACTATTAAAAACATTTGTAATTTATTTATATTTTGTTTAAAAAGTTTTCATGAAAACAAATATTTTATATTGAAACAGTTACGATTTTACTTATGCTCCATTATGATAAATTTATAATTACAAATATTTTTTTTTGTTGTGAGTGCGCTAACATTTGACGAAATTCGTGCCTTGCTGTCCAGGAGAATGAAGCGCAATCTTTTTTTTTCAAAATAATTATTCCTACTGGTGTAAATTCTTTACTTAACTCGAGAAAAGCACGTCGAAAATTTGCATTAGCCTTAAGTAGTACTTTATAGATGATTTGTCTTGCGATAAAGTCTAATTATAAGCTCAGTGACTGCTTTGAAAACACATTTAAGATATTTCAGCATTCATGAGAAGCAAAAGCTGGATTAGAAAAAAAAATATTTTGTTAGATTTGATGCTGAATTGAATAAAAAAATTATTTTCATTAGGATTTTTCTGTATGTACAGTACACTCTTTGCATTTTATTCTTTACAACTCTGTTTGTTTGAGTTTTATTTTTATTAACGAAGTGTCTGCACTGTTCGAAGTAAGTTCATGAAATTTCATGAAAATGTTAGTGAAGCTTTTTATACTACGGTTAGTGAAAAACTCATTGAAATTTCATGCAACACTGAAATTGAAATAGCCTTATTGAAATTTTAATGTAAGTTTTGAAACTACTTGAAGAGATAGTGCATTGCATTTTTTTGTAAATGTTCATGAATATCCTATGGATATTCAATGTAAATAGTAAAACTTTTTTGAGACCAGTTCTCTGAAATTACTTCTTTCGAAATGACAAAGTAAAACCAATTTTGTACATATAATTGCAAAAAATGTATTAATCGATAGAAAAATATATCACATACCAAGCTTCTAAATTTAATTTCATGAATTATTTTTAAATTTTGCTCATATTTTCATTTAGGTTAATTAAATTAGTTAAAAATTGTTACTTGATTTTCAATGCATGTTTATAAAATTTATCTAAGCCACAGTGAAATTTATTCAGTCACTGAAAATTAATCCATATGGTCTCAAATTAATTTTCAAAGCCAAATTTATGACATTTCAGTGACATAAGTTATTGAAAACTGACTGAAATTTCAGGAAATTTCTAACAGTGTAGACAACGAAAATATTTGGTCTACGCTCAGTGAATTATGATGAACCTAGACATGAGCTTATATTCAAAATGAAATCATTCAGGAAAAAGGTGTTTATAAAACTACAAGTAGTATAATTCCCAAATTAGACAAAATTTCGAAGAATAAAAACCAAGCATATAGAGTCGTACAGAATCTTTTGAAGAATAAACTTAGAGATTGATCATTAGGATTGCATAAGAATTGCAGCTTGTACATACATACAACGGAAGCAAAATACAAAAATACAAATAACTATTGTTAAATAAATAATTTTGACCTGAAATATGTTTTCCAAAATAACGCTTAGGTTTCTGCATCAAAATTCGCAACAATTATTATTAATGGGTGTATTTTCGTGGATTTTAGCAATTGCTATAAATGTTTGATCAATTTTGAGATTGTCTGTACAAAGAGCACATTTTTAAATAAACTATTTTTATTATATTCCAATAGAATTGTTAAATAATTTAACAATTATTTACCTTAAATTTGACTAAAAGCTACTCTAAAAAATCTGACTTCCTAATTATTAATTAGACGTAATAAAAATAATAATTTAGCTGATAAATAATCATGAATCATTTTTGAAAAGAATTCTTTTGACTAAGTTTGATCAACTTTTAAATTGTTATTAAAATGGGATACGTTCATTTTTATTCTGAGTCGGTTCTTTTTCTATGTTCATGATATCACACTTATCATTTATACATTATTTAGCATTTTTACTACAGTTTTTATAATAAGAAGACTTTCATATAGAATTACAGACATTTTAAGAAAAAAGAGACGTTCACATCCATGGTGCAAAATAGCGCAAGAAAGGTGCTTGTGCAAACTCTGAATAGAAAAAAATCTTTTAATTTGAATGCAAAATACTTTGTTTTTCTTGAAAATCAACCTTTTTTTAAACCTCAAAAATATTTATATTTAAAAAAATCTTGGAGATGTTAAAAAAAGTTTGATTCTATATTATTTTTCACTTTATTCTTTTACAATCAGTATAATAAAGTTATACAATATTTTTCCACGAACTGTTTAGCATTACGGACTTTTCCGTAAGACTAAACCAATACGAGTTCGTCCAGATAGAATTCCTTTGTTTATTACGTATTCCTTTAATTCGCACACTTTTGTATAAGAGTATTTATGCAAAGAATAATATTACAAAATCTTCATTTATAAATTGTGATTCGTTTCCTCACTTATGTAAAAAAATTTAATTTCATAATCTGAAAAATTTTCATTAAAAAAAATATGATTACTTTGTATAAATTCGCATATGAAAATTGTTAAGGTTATATTATTAAGGAAAATGATTTTCATCAAAATAAGAATAAAACCTAATCGACTAGCAAAAGATCTGTAGTATTTCTTTATAAGTAGCAATATTAAAAAACATTTTTATAATCAGCCTTTTACCATTTCCCGAGTAAAAATCATAAGTATGGGAGTGATCAATCATTGACTTTTCAAAGTATAAAAAATTTATGGTAAATGAGACGATCCCATACTTTAAGTCTATTGAAATAGCATAGATAAAGTATATATAAAGTATAGCTGAAGTATGGCTGAAGGACAGCTGAAGTATGGATGAAGTATAGCTGAAGTATGGTACTTCATCTATAAGTATTTCATCTATACTTAAGTCTATCTAAAGTATAGGCTATACTTCATCTATACTCTAGTATAGCTTTTTGTCTCGGAGATCGGAGTATGCTAAATCATTTCAAAATTTACTTTTTACAACTAACATTTTTGACTTTTGGAACTCATTTTTACTCAAAACTTACAAAACGCGCGAATTATGAAATACGGGAAATCTCCCGGTGTAATATTTTTCTCCCGGTTTTCTCCCGGTGCAAGTTTCTCCTGGCTTTTTCCCGGTTCTCCCTGTTGAGTGGCCACCCTGATAATGTCTTTATTGATGGCCGCGAGTTTCTTATAATTCTTGAAAAATAGGGGGAAAACGGGAATAGGGGACTGACTGTGATCCCTGAAATAAGTGACAAGTAATTAAGTTAGGTAACGTAACAAATGTTCTCTTCGTTGTTAGTTTTTAGGATTTCGTAGTCACGGACAGAAACCCTTATAGTTTCAGTCGGGTGTCCGTCCATTGTATTTTTTTTCCAAGGAGAGAAATGATAGGAGGGGAAGTAGGGGAAATGCGGGGAATTGTGAGGAGGGGAAGTAGGGATAATTATGGGAGGGAAAGTAGAAGTGAGGGGAAATGAGGAGACATAGAGTAGTGGAAGTGAGGGGAAACGAGGGAAGGAGAAGTAGGGTAAATGAGGAGAGTAGAGGAAATAAGAGATGTAGGGGAAGTAGCTGAAATAAGGGGAAATGAGGGAAGAAGGATGGACAGAGAGGGAAAATTAGTGGAGGGAACGTAAGGGAAGTAAGAGAAAATAAGGAGAGGGAAAGTAGGTGAAGTTGGGGAAATTAGGGGAGTTGAAGTAGTGGAATTCAGAGGAAATTAGGTAAAGGGAAGCAGGAGAAATTATGGGAGGGGAAGAAGCCAAAGTTGGAGAAATGAGGAGAGGGCAAGTAGTGGAAGTCAGGGAAAATTAGGGGAGGGAAGTAAGGGAAATTAAGGGAGGGGAAGTATGGCCAATGAGGGTAAATTAGGGGAAGTTATGAGAAATTAGGGAAAGTAATGAGAAATGAGGGGAGAAGTAGTGAAAGTGATGATAAATATGAGGAGCGGAATTAGTGCAAGTCAGAAGAAATGAGGGAAGGGAAGCGGATGAAATAAGGAGAGAAGTAGAGGAAGTAATTGGAAATAAGGGGAGGGAAGTAGGGGAAATGAGGAGAGAGGAAGTAGTGGAAATGAGGGGTGGGGAAGTGTGAGGAACTGAGGGAGTAGGGCAAATAAGGGGAGGGAAGTGTGGTCAGTGAGGGAAAATGAGGAGAGGGAACGTAGGGGAAGTGATGGGAAATTATTGAAGGTAAAGTAGGGGAAGTCAGGGGAAATGAGGAGAGGGGAAGTAGTGGGAGACAGGGGTGGGGTAGTGAAGTGAGAATGAGGAGAAGTAGAGTAAAGGATGAGAAATGAGGGTGAGGGGAAGAGCTGGGAAAAGGAAGTGTCAGCGAGGGAAACGAGGAGAAGGGGAAGTAGACGAGGAAGAAGTTGAGGAGGGGGCGAAGGGTGAAGTGAGGGGAGGGAAAGTATGGTAGGGGGAGGTTTAAACGACTCAATTAACGTCCTAATAGGCCACGAAAGTATTTTTTTAGGCGCGCGACGTCTACTTGGACTAATTTTTGTTACCTTAATTACTCGATCCGCTGATCCTGTAGCAAACCACTCGTTACCAGGTTCGACTGCACAACATCTCACCCATCCGAGATGTCCGGCTATTACGCGATAGAGTTGCCATGGCGCGTGCCATCTCGGTCTCGCCATTGTTGGTGCCTTTTTCTGTGGAATTACTAACGCCATACCTGTGCTGCTTTGTGGAACCGGCACGAGAGAATTAGGTGTCGTTTGATGCGATACGTTCGAATTGAATGATTCGTCTGTAAAAAAATAATTCGAATTTGATAAAAATCTCCTCAGGGTGGCCGCAAGACTTCATTTTCGAAATTCCCTGGCTTTTCCTTGATTTTGTTGAATAATTTTTCATTTTCCCTGACTATTCATATTTAAAGACCGAAATTTTAATCTTGTAACGTTTTTATTATATAATATTTTATGAGCGGAATAAAACAATTTAAAATTTAAATTAATAAATTTTTTATTTATTATTCTCAGGGCTGCCACAGCCTGATTTATTTGTAAAAGTCACCTATTTGAATCGGAAAAGTGATCAAAAGTGCCTAAATTCTAAGCCAAAAAGTGAATTTAGAGGAATTCAAGGTGAATTTAAGAGACTTCAAGACGAACAAAAGTAAAAAAAAAATTTTAATCCACTGAACTGAAAAAAATGGAAAGAACGTCAAGAAAGATGAAAGATACGGTAAAACCTTACAGGTCCTGTAAATCGTTCTATATTTTCCGAAATTCTATACAACCGCACGCAATTTTTTCAAATCCCTAACAAACATTAAAATCCTTGGAAATCCCTTGAAATTTTGTTAACCTCTTAAAAAGGTCTTGGAATCTTTTTGAATACCCTGAAATATTTCACATCCTTTAAAATCCCATGAAATTACTGAAATCAATTCAAAATCCTTGGACTCTTTTGAAATACCCTAAAATATTTCCAAACCTTTGAAATCCCTTGACATTTTTTAAAGCTCTTGAAAGTTTGAAAAATACCATAAAATATTAATAATCCTTTTAAACTTTTTGAAATCCCTTTAATTTTTTTAACTCTTTAAAATTTCTTGCAATTTTTAAAAATACCCTAAAATCTTTCAAATCTTTTGGAATCACTTCAAATTAATGAAATCTATTAAAAATACCGTAAGAAATTTCAAATCCTTTAAAATTGTTTGAAATGCCATTAAATTACTGAAATAAATTGAAAATTCCTTGGAATATTTTGAAATATCCTAAAATATTTAAAAACCTCCAAATTCCCTTGAGACTTTTTAAAGCTGTTGAAAATGCTTTAGAATCTTTTAAAATACCCTGAAATATTTCCAATCCTTTAAAATCCCATTAAATTGCTGAAATCAATTGAAAATTTCTTGGGAAGCTTTTGAAATACCCTAAAATATTTCAAATAATTTAAAACCTTTTGTAATTCCTTGAAATTTCGTAAAGCTCTTGAAAATTCCTTGGAATTTTTAATAATACCCTGAAATATTAAAAATCTTTTCAAATCCCTTGAAACTTTTTAAAACTCTTTTGGAATCACTTCAAATTATTGAAATCTATTTAAAATAGACTATGATCCTAAAATACCTTAAAATCCTTTGAAATCCCATTGAAATTACTTAAATAAATTTGAAATTCTTTGGAATCTTTTAACATACCCTAAAATATTTTCAATCCTTTGAAATCAATTAAAAATTCTTTGGAATCTTTTAAAATACCTTAAAATATTTCAAATCCTTTGAAATCCCATTAAATTACTGAAATCAATTGAAAATTCCTTTCAATCTCTAAAATACCGTAAAATATTTCAAATCCTTTAGAATCCTTTGAAGCCCCTTCAAATTTTGTATAGCTCTTAAAAGTTCCTTGGAATTTTTCAAAATAACCTAAAGTTCTTAAACTCCTTTGGAATCACTTCAAAATATTGAAATCTATTAAAAATACCCTAAGATATTTCAAATCCTTTCAAATCTTTGGAAATCCCTTGCAATTTTGTATAGCTCTTAAAAATCCTTTGGAATTTTTAAAAATATCCTAAAATTTGTTTAATTGTTTGAAATCCCTTCAACTGACTGAAATCAGTTGAAAATTTCTTGGCATCTTTTAAAATAGCCTAAAAGATTTCAAAGGAATTCAAGAAAATTCAGAAATAGGTATAGACCTGAATTCAAAAGTGGGGTTTTGGGTTATTTATTATTATTTGCTATTATTCATTATTTATTGAGAGAGAAGTGACTAAAGTAACCTTATGTTAAAAATGTGACTGAAAAGTGACTAAAAGTGACTTGCATAAAGTCCTTCTTACAGAAAGTCCATGACTTTTGGATTTTTTTTTTCTAAATCCCTGACTTTTCTCTGACCAAAAACCACCCTATCAAGTCCTTACAAATATCTAAATACGTAGAAATGCTACTTTTGATATGCAAAATTAAATAGCGTATAAAAGGAAATGTAATTTCTTAATAGTACAAGCTTTTAGAATCTTTATGATTGCAGGGTATTTTTAAATATACTCGCATTATCACAATCAAATAATTAAACAAATTAATAATACTAAAAACATAATTAATCAATTTTTCAATTTATTACTAAAGTCCATAAATTTGACGAATAATTGAAATAATTTGTCTTATTATTTATTTTCAAAGGTAATTCAAACTCAGTGTATATTTAACATATTAATACTTTCAATAAAATATATTTTCCTGAGATTAGTGTGAATGATACAAAAGGAGTTGCATTTAAGTATAAATCCAGAACTATAAATTTACTTTTGCAAATGAAAAACATCGTTAATTAATTTATTATAGTAATTTTTCAAACCAATTTGTACGCTCGACAAAATTCCATGACTGAACAAAAAATCTCTGACTTTACCTGACCATCAAAATTTTAGAGAAAGCAATTGTATATTAATAAGATAAAATACTTCAATAAATAAACTTACCACCGGGAGGAGGAGGATCTGGATTTTCACTTTCAGTCTGCGCCTTTATCATTTTCATGCGTTTGACACGGTCGACAATCAGACCATAAGTGTCCCTAGCTTTTATATTTTTTATCATCTTATCTCTGAAATTTAAGACAAATGCATTTTAATTAGGAAATAAAAATAGAAATTTGACACAGCTAACCTCGAATAGGTTGATCCCAAAAGTGCTGGGAAAGTTGATCCCAAATTACGCGTTTTTGAAAAAAAACAGCATCAAAAAATAGTTTATTGTTTAAAACTGATCCCCTTTCTGATATCTATAAAATTATACCCTCACCAGATGTTTACCTTATGTTGTAAACAAAATGTAAAGAAATAGAATAAAATCTATAAAAATCTACTGAAATAGCATTCATTTTAATGAAATACATTTTCTTTGTAAAAACATTTCTTTTTAGTTTAGTAATAATGTGAAGAACATGTCAAATAAGATTCAAAAGAGGAGAAAAGTCGATTTTTGTCTCTAACATTGAAAAAACATCATTTTTTTCGATTGCTATCAGGTCCAAAGCTCTTCAATGTTCTTAAAATTATTACCGAACTAAAAACAAATTTTTTATAACCAAAATGTTGTATTCAAGTTAAATAAATGATATTGTAGTCGATTTTTTCTGTGTTTTTGAAAAAAAAACAATCGACTCGAAATATGTATGTCTACAGTTTCGCAAGTTTATTATAAATAATGTTTTTTTTTTCAGTTTCTAGAAATTCAATTAATATGTTTCATTTAGAAAGCTGTGACAAATTATATCACATGATATTCTTAAATATGTTAGCACCATCGATTAATTGAATAACTAAGTAATACTAAAAACGTAATTAATCATTTCTTTAATTTGTTTCTAAAGTCCATGAATTTGAATAACAATTTAAACACATTTTTTTTTATTTTCTTATATGTATTTAAAATGTAGTGCATATTTAGGTAAAATTAATAAGGGGCACTATATTAAATTCAATTTGAAAAGCTTAAAATTCAAAACTTTTCAAGTAAAAATATGGCATTTTCAACCAGATAGATGAACATTTAATCAAATAGTTGATTTTTGAAATGAAAAAGATCAGTTTTCAATAAAAAATGGAATATTTCAATTTTCAGTTAAAAAATTAATTTCAACAAAAAAAAACAACACATTTTTAAACAAAGTGATGAACTTTCAACTAAAATGTTGAATTTTCGACTGGAATGGATGAATTTTTAATAAAAAACTTTAAGTTTCAACCAACTAGTTTAATTTTAAACTAAAATAATGAATATTTAACTGGAATACTTTAAATTTCAACTAAAAAGATAAATTTTCAAACAAAAAAATTAATTTACTATCCAAAAAGACGATATTTCAACAAAAGATATGAATCTACAACAAGATAATTGAATTTTCAACTAAAAAAGACAAATTTTATACCAACAAGTGGAATTTTCAAGAAAAAAATATAAATTTATGACCAAGAATGGAACAGTTAAATTTTCAGGTACAAAAAATTAATTTGCAGCCAAACTGATAGATGAATTGTCAAACAAGAAGATTAATTTTCTACCAAAAAGACGATTTTTCAACAAAAGACATCAATTTTCAACGAAAAAATAAAATTTTCAACCTAAAAGTTCAATTTTGAAATAAGAAAGATCAATTTTCAACAAAAAATGGAATAGTTAAATTTTCAGTTACAAAAATTAATTTTCAACCAAACTGATGGATTTTCAACCAAATAGATGAATTATCAAACAAGAAGAATGATTTTCAAATAATAAGATTAATTTTTTACCCAGAAAGACGATTTTTCAACAAAAAAGACAAATTTTCAAACAAGAAGATTCATTTCCTACCAAAAAGACGACTTTTCAACCAAAAACATCAATTACAAATAAAATAATTTAATTTTCAACTAATAAAGGCAAATTTTCAACCCAAAAGTTGAATTTTGAACTGAAAATATAAATTTTTAATCAAAAATGGAATAGTTAAATTTTCAGTTAAACAAATTAATTTTTAACCAAACTGATGAATTTTCAATTAAAATTGTAAATCCTCAACTGCAATAGTTGAATTTTCAACCAAAATGATTAATTATCATCAACTAAAATAATGAATCTTCGACTGGAATAGTTGAATTCTCAACCAAAAGCACACAACTAAAAAATATTTTAATTTTCAATCAAAAACAGTTGAATTCAACAAAAAAAGGCGACTTTTCATCATGAATTGAATTTTCAACTAAGTAAGATTTTTCAGTCAAGAGAGAAAAAATTGCAAACACACTGTTGAATTCTTAAGCATAAAAATGAATTTTCAACTAAGAAGATTAATTTTCTAACAAAAAGATCGAATTTTCAACAAAATACATATGAACTTTCAACCAAAAAAGGATAATTTGTCAACTAAATATTAAATAATTATATTTTCAGTGGAAAAAATTAACGTTCAATCAAAGAGATGAAGTTTTAAATAAAATTATAAATCTTTAACGTTAATTTCTAATAAAAAAGACGAATTTTCAACTAAAAAGGATGAGTTTTTAACCCATAAGATTTGGGATGAAAAAACTAATTTTTAACAAGATAGCTAATTTTTCAACCAAAAAAGATAAATGTAGTAGCTGATATTTCAACTAAAAAATATTTTAATTTTTAATCACTAACAGTTGAATTTAACCAAAAAAGGCGACTTTTCATCATGAATTGAATTTTCAACTAAGAAGATTAATGTTCTAACAAAAAGATCGAATTTTCAACGAAATACATGAATTTTCAACCAGATACTTGAATTTGTAACTAAAAATTATCAATTTTCAAACAAAAATAGAATAGTTAAATTATCAGTTAAAAAATTAATTTCAACCAAAAAAAAAACAACACATTTTAACCAAAGTGATGATCTTTCAACTAAAGTGGTGAATTTTCGACTGGAATGGATGAATTTTTAACAAAAGACTTTAAGTTTCAACCAACTAGTTTAATTTTAAAACAAAATAATGAATATTTAACTGGAATACTTTAAATTTCAACTAAAAAGATGAATTTTCAAACAAAAAAATTAATTTACTACCAAAAAGACGACTTTTCAGCCAAAAACATCAATTACAAATAAAATAATTTAATTTTCAACTAATAAAGGCAAATTTTCAACCAAAAAGTTGAATTTTGAACTAAAAATATAAATTTTTAATCAAAAATGGAATAGTTAAATTTTCAGTTAAACAAATTAATTTTTAACCAAACTGATGAATTTTCAATTAAAATTGTAAATCCTCAACTGCAATAGTTGAATTTTCAACCAAAATGATTAATTATCATCAACTAAAATAATGAATCTTCGACTGGAATAGTTGAATTCTCAACCAAAAGCACACAACTAAAAAATATTTTAATTTTCAATCAAAAACAGTTGAATTCAACAAAAAAAGGCGACTTTTCATCATGAATTGAATTTTCAACTAAGTAAGATTTTTCAGTCAAGAGAGAAAAAATTGCAAACACACTGTTGAATTCTTAAGCATAAAAATGAATTTTCAACTTAGAAGATTAATTTTCTAACAAAAAGATCGAATTTTCAACAAAATATATGAATTTTCAACCAGATACTTGAATTTTCAACTAAAAACATCAATTTTCAAACAAAAATAGAATAGTTAAATTATCAGTTAAAAAATTAATTTCCAACAAAAAATGTTTTTCAACTAAATATTTAAATACAGTAATAAACAGCTAATTTTACAAATGAAGAATCATTGTTATTAAATATTATGTTGCATTATAAAAAAATTTAAGCAAGCTCTCAAAAAATGCCCTGATAATTAAAGGTTTTCCAGGTAGGGTAGACACTGAGCACTTTTGGGTTGAACTCAATCAAGGCTATCCATGATGATATGAGGAAAAAATAGAAAATACAGAGATTAAACTTACATTTCGGAATCGATTGGTGGCAACATGCCTTGATTACTCACAAACATATCGTGAGTTCTTTTCAAGGACCTAAATACTAACGTATGTACGGAATGCTTTTGTACGTCCTCCTGTAATAAAATAAAAATATTGTTTATTACAATAAGAATTCATGCATTCAGAGAAAAATAAATTAATAGAAAGTTAATAATGTTCAGGACTTTTCAAACATTCTCTTCACTTCTTAAAATCAGTTAGAATAATTGGAATTTTAATTCTAAAATTATCGCAAAGTGAAGGGAATATTATTAACATTTTAATTATTTTAATTATGAATAGAATAATTTATTAAACGAGTAAAATATAGTCTAAAAGGGAGGTAATGGAAAATTATGAGGTTAGATCTTGAGATATTTCAGTTTCATTCTATTTATTAAATTAAAGAGATTGGAATCTTCAATCGAATATTATCCATAAGAGATGAGAATATTGCTCTAATTTTAAACATTTTAAAACAAAAAGGGATCTATTAGATTAAAAAGAAAGGAATAATACCGGGTAAATTATTTCGAGGTTAGATTTAATAAATTGTATTTTATATTTTTAATAGTTTTACTTACCATTTTCTTCGATTTATGACAGCTTGGATTAAATTATTATTTCTTGCTAATCCTGCATATTAAAATTAATTTAAAAAGTGCCTTTTATATAGATAAATATTGCTAAAAACATTAGCAAAAAGTTCAACCAGCATAAACACCACACAGCACAATGTCAACGACTCAACGACTCAACGTTGTGTTGCAGAAATCTGAATTATCGATACAAATCTTTAAGGCGCGAGATTTAAAATAAAATAATCTTTTTACTACCTATTTTTCTGCTTATTAATAATTGTTTCTCACTAGATTTTTCTGCACCTTTTTTCAATTTTTACTATCTGCACATAAAGATTTAAAAACACACTGAATAGTTTTCACTTTGAACGTGAGATGTATTTATTTTCTTGTGAATCTGAAAATCGATAAATAGATCAATGGTCAGGATCATGCCTAAAAATTTCTTCTTTCTCTTCTAATTGATTTATAATCAAAAGTTCTGTAAAAATCACAAAACTTACCAATTAGTTAATATTTCAAATTTTTTCCTGTTTTGACTTTTGTTTTGCTAAATCAACCCCAGGATTGGGCAGTGGCGCTACACGTACCAGGTGCTACATAGCGCTAGCGGCTCTAATCCGGTCAAAATTCCGCGAAAATTCAAACTGGATAAAAGAAAAATTGCTTTTTCTTGCAAATTAATGATAAAATTGCTTAGTTTATTCATAGAATAAAGTGAATGTCTCAGTCATTCAGTAAAAAAAATAATTTAACTACTGGTCAGTTTTCCTTTGCATACTTCTGAATTTCACAAATGTGACATCTCTATACTAAATGAACGTTTCAAAGTACGTGAGTTCATAATTTGGTCTATTTTTTACCAAAGATATTGCAACTGAGAGGAATGTGCAGCAGAAATGTGATCCATTCAAGTAAAAGTATTGCATTTTTATAAACATAGATGCATTTTTCAACCAAGGACATACATTTTCAGCCCAATAGATTATTTTCTACCAAAATAGATTAATTTTTAATAAAAATACATGAATTTTTAATGAAAATACATGAATTTTTAACCAATTACTCAAATGATCAACTTAAAAAGATTGATTTTTCAACAAAAAAGACAAATTCGAACAAAATAATTAAATTCTTAACCAACGAAGTGAATTGAGCGTCCGGATCGAATAATTCGCCGAGCGCCTGAAAACGAGTAAAATTATTGTTTAAAAGTATTGTCCAACGTCTCGTTGAACGTAAATTTTAAGTCACAACATTATTATTTTTTGAAATATAGGCTTGTAGAGAATGACGAGACGGAACTTTTTTCTATTATCTGTTTTCTCATTAGATAAGTATTTTGAATAATAAGCATGAAAAGCTGAAAAAAATTATACCTTAAATTAAATTCCATTTTAGGAAATAAATCGTCGTAAGTTGGGCACATATTATTGGAACTGTTTGAAACTTTTATTGACACACGAAATATACAAGAGAGCATGCGACGCCGCCAACTGCGATCAGTGACGAGTACGCTGCCCAATGGTGCTGAGTGCTCGCGCAGCTATCATTGGCGGCGTCGCATGCTTTCTTGTCAAATGGATATTTCCGCCAATTTTCAATTAATCGATCTGAAAATTTCAAAAAAATTTCTTTCGATAGCGAGGAACAAATGTCTCACTGGAAGTTGTTTCAACTCTAAAGTTCCCTCGATACTTTTTGTCGGCAAAACTGAAAACACGGGGTTACGGATCTCTCTCGATTAGCAATTTCCTGTGTAAATCAAAGTTTCTAACAGTTCCAATAATATTTGCCCAACTTATGACGATTTATTTCTTAAAAAATAATTGAATTTAGGGTATCTTTTTCCGGTTTTATGCTTATTAAAAATACTTATCTGATGAAAAAGCAGAAAATGGAACAAAGTTCCGTCTCGTCATTCTCTACAAGCTTGTATTTGAAAAAAAAATAATTTGGTGACTTTTCAAATTTCCGTCCAACGAGACGTTTGGACAATACTTTTATACCCGTTTCCACGCGCTCGGCGTGTTTTTCGATCCGCACGCTCAATTTTCAACCGAAATAATAAATATTTCATCCAATAGTTAAATTTTCAACCAAAACACATGAATTTCCAACCAAAAAGGATACATTTTTAACCAAAAATGGAATAGTTTAATTTTCAGTAAAAAAAAAATAATTTTGAACCAAAAAAAAAGTAGTTTAAAAAAAGTAGTTGTATTTTCACCAAAAACAAAATGAATTTTCATTCAAAAAGATGAATTTTCAAACAAGAAGCATAATTTTCTATCAAAAAGACGACTTTTTAATTTTTTTAAATACATTTTTTAACCGAAAATTTTAGTATATAATTATGTTTTTAGCGTAAAAATTAATTTTTAATAAAAAAAACAAGTTTTTAACAAAATAGGTACATTTTTAACCAAAGAAATAAATTTTTAATCGAAGTAAAATTTTCAGTCAAGAAGAATACTTTTCTATAAAATAAGATTAATTTTCAACGAAAAGCAACGAATTTACAATAAAATACATGAATTTTCAACAAAAAATGGAATATTGAAATTTTCATTCAATTAATTTGAAAAAAAATTACCAATACAATAAAGCACCAGCAGTGTATCAGAAAGGAGCAGTGCGCGGGTACTCACGTGTGGAGATTGCGCAATATTGTGAATTCCAATTCGAAACAATTCGAAAGAAAACTAAGAAGTGAACGTAATTAGGTATTTTCACTTTAACCGCCAGCTGACTTCACTTCGTTGAGTCCTGAGGGGAAAACAATGAACCAAATGTATGGGATTCGGTCCATTTTTGCCCTGTTTTGATAATATCTTCGTAAAAACTAATTTTTTCTATATAAGTGTATTTGAAAAATAGTTTTTAATTTTAAGGAACTATTTAATGAAATAATAAGAAAATGATTATTATTATTCATTACGAAGATATTCAAAAACAAAGTTTTATCCCATGTATTTGGTCCATTGTTTTCCCCTCAGCACTCAGCGAAGTGAAGTTAGCTGGTGGTTGAAGTGCAAAACCCTAATTTCGAAAGGAAAGTTTTTTCAAATAAGTTAAAATTTTTTTTTATGCTTAAAAACTATATTTTTTGAATTCTTGTGGGAAAATCTGATTGGTTGGACGGATCGCCGGAAGTAATTCAGTCTGAGGAGCGCGGTTGTCCAGTTGATAGGAGAATCAATATGGCCGCTGACTATTGCAAGGGTAAACAGTGAACATATTGTTGTGTTAATTATTGTAAACGTTTTTTAAACGTATAAAGAAGAGCCTAAAAGTTATTTAAAATGCCCAGAGTTGTACTAAAATCAGGATTTATAAAGTGTACCAGTGCGAATGTGCCCAAAGTCGACATGTGGATGGTGAGACATTTTTTCTCATCGAGTGACTTAAATCACTTACAATCACTCAGTCACTCACTTTAACCTCCGCCGACATAATTTTATGCCGGCCGAGGTTTGAGGAGAAAAAATCATCTCATGATTCCGACGTGTGATTGACAAAAATTTGAGGTTATCCTTGCAAACATTGCACTCTCACGCACTGGGGTTCGTGATGCAAAACTAATAATAGGTGGCAGCACCGAGCCAAGTACTAGACCCTCTGTCAATAAGAGACGAAATTCAATATGGTGGTAGACATACGGTTGCTTATAATTTAATATATGAGTGTAAATAATATTTAAATTATCTTTAGTGCTTATATAAAAAAGGTCATTTATACTTTAAGTGGAAATTATACATACAATGGGATATATAATGCACTATAGTAAACCTAACCCCACTTTGCAAGTGACAGAAAAAAATTAATCAACCTTTTGCGAATGCTATATGACAAATATTAATGAAAAAGTTTGAAAAATGTATTTTGTGATATTTACAAGGTATAAATGGCACTTTATACTTATTAACAAAATTTCTTTTCTTGAAATTCGCATCTCATTGAAAGAGGGCCTAGTACTCGGCTCATTGCTGCCATATAGAATTAGTTTTGCATCATGAACCTCCTTGAATGACATTATTTATTACTATCTTTTTTAGGTTTTATATTTCAAGCAAAATTGTATTTTTTAGTGAGATTTGGTTACGACTGGCTGCTGCTATCGACAATTTTAAGTAAAGAAATATCTCTCTTAGAAATCGTAATTTGAATGTTCGCCAGCTGTCTGCAAGATACTTCATTATTCAATCAAGCAACTGCAGTGATTGTTTAAGCGGTTTGCAGGATGTGACGTTTCAAGGTCACAGAATTTTCGAATAGGGATTTCGATACTTTTCCCTTAATATTTTTTGTCTCGAAAATTAAGTATAGAAAAAAATTGTGAATTCACTAAGCTTTTCAAAATTTTATGCAGTATTTAAAAAATATATTGTCAAAAATTCATGCAACGGTATTATTGTTTGCTTTGCCCCTCGGCTTTCAGACATCTTGGATTTCCCCCTCCAAATCGGAAATACCTTCACGTCAGACATTTTACGTTCCCATCCCTGACTAGCGCTGCACATGCTGCGCAACACCACTTGCTCCTTGGATCATGATTGCGTCATGGTGAAAAGCATGATCCAACCCACTCATGGTCTAGCCAAACATCGTCCCATTTTCGTTGTATATACGCATACCAGCTCCGCGGCCATGTTGGTTACCATAGCAACGCAACGACGCTAAATTGAATTTGAACGGTGACGGCCGCAGGAACGACATATATCTACAGACACAATGCGGCCCTAAGAGTGCTTTATTACCATCTTTGTCGCTCTTACGGTGCTGGCCGCGACCCTACTCTGCCGAACGCTCCAATGAAGATAGAGTCAATTGTCCAAAACGAGAAGTTCCTGAAACTCCGATTTTCGGACAGCAGTCTTCGTTGCATACTCGAGGCCTGACATTGTTCTCCAAGACTTCGGAAACGAACTATATTCGTGATAGAATTCTCGGCTCCTGCCGAATACAACATCACTGCCAAGGAGAAAGGAAAGGAAGAAAGGTATCAAGACCTTAAAAGGGATTTGCAACGAATTTACCCAAAACATTCGGTACAAGTAATTGTCCTTGTGATAGGTGCTCTCGGAGGTGCGAAACTATCACTGACTTGTAACCTGAAAGTCATACCCGCCTGCCAAAAATATGCCACTGCACTTGCGAGATGGATGCAGAAAGCTGTCATCCTGGGGTCGCTTCGTATCCTCAAACACACGAGGGTTTTGCCGGCCTGTATTTGTGATTTTGTCGTGTCCTGTGACCACCTGTCTCACGGTTGTGAGACGTGGCCATGAACGGGATTTACCGCGGTCCTACTGGGAGCCGATGTCATTTTTTATATGGCAGTTGCTCTCAGTGGGACCCTGCGGTGGTTTATAACCTTTTGTTTTTAATTATATATACCACCTTTTTAAAAATAAACGTTATTCTATTTGAATCTAAAACAATCATTTGCTCTTAATTAAAAAGGTATTCTTATATTCAGCAGAAATCTTGTTCATCTTTTTAAATTTTATATTCCTTCTTGCTACCTATAGCAGTACACGAAAATTTTTTTAAAATAATTTTTGCATGCATAGAATAATTTTTTTTAATTTTAAAAGTTTAAAAATGTTCCCTCTACCACTAATACTTTTTTTTAAAGTTTGAAAAATGTCCAGTGATTTTTTTACTGAAAGAAACAAATTGGAGAGGTTACGCTTTGGAAAATTGAACTTTCGATTTTCATGTCCAACTCTAATAATTAATAACTATGAAAATGTTAAAAGTATAAGCAGATGTTTTTTACCGAGATCCGGGTTTTTGTGTCTATGATATTTGGATATTAGGATGAAACTGTATTTGGTGTTGCCCGACATCAAACACAATAAATTAATTTGCAAGATATAATCCGAGAACCGAACGTTTAGGATAGAATTAAAATTTTAAAAAATTGTTATACATTAGAGTGCGTGGATGGGTAAAACGTAGTTTTCATAGCGTGATACCGTCTATTATTATTGTCTTGTGAGGCTAGTCTATTTAATTTCCGTACCACTGCGGTTGAAGCATATTGTACTATGCCTTTTTATTTGGAAATTGTAGATGAAACCGCAACTTTTTAGCATTACTCGAGAAGATAGTTATACGCAATAATAAATTGTGGGAACAGGTACTTTTTTAACTCTCATTATTTATTACCTCATTCTAACTGAAAAGTTTGACAAAAAGTTGGAAATTACTGAAACAATCGCAACCTCATAGCTTTATTCTAAGAGAATATTGTTATAAATAATAATATATTGTTTACACTATTCTGTCTGTTAATTTGTTTATTAGTACCTCAACCTAAGTGAAAAGTTGTAAAAGAGTCGGAAATTTCAGAAAAAAACGCAACTTTCCAGTATTGCTCTAAGAAAAGCTAGTTATAATTATAAACAATAATAATTTGTTCAAACAAATACTTTGCTCATTTGCATTAATTATTACCTCACTCTAACAGAAAAGTTGCGAAAAGTTTTAGTAAAACTTACCTGCTTAAAATTAAAATCTTTTTGGTTTGAAATATCAACTATCACATGTTTCATTGGGAATTCATATTTTTTTGTTGAAAATGCAATTATTGGTTAAAAATTCAACTATTTTTTGAAATTTTGTCCTTTTGGATTAAAAATTCAACTACACTCAGTTGAAAATTCAACCAATTAGTTGGAAGTTGAAACTGTTTTGTTAAAGATTCGTCTTTTTCCGTACATATCTTGTCCCTTTGGATTGAAAATTTAACTTATGTGGTAGAAAAGTCGTCTTTCTTGGTTGAAAATTAATCTTTCTTGGTTGAAAGTGAACTTTTTTGATTGAACATAAACTTTTTCTTAAACTCAACTTTTTGGGATGAAATTTCGACGGTCTTCTAAAAAATTCATCTTTTTGGCTTGAAACTTCCACTATTTTTTTGAAAATCCATCTCTTTTGGTAGAAAATGAATGTTTTTTGGTTGTAAACCGCCTTAGGTGCGCTCAAACTGGTGAAAGAAGCGAGCGTATTTGGTAAGCTGAGTTAATTCAGTGTAGTGCGTTTAAATGCCAGATTAAAGTAAAACCGGTGATGCTGAATGAGTAAGGAATTTAAACGAAAATCTGTTGAGATTACGAGTATCCGCTTGTTGAAAATTATTATTTTTTTAATAGTCAGGATAGATTAAAATATAAATTGTTTGATTTTAATTGAATTTGGTGTATAAGAATACACGATACTATTATTCTAGCCTTAAAATTATGTCTGTATATTGATGAACGGGTGGCCAATCATTGTCATCGACAATAAAGCGAAAAAATGATTGGCCACAATTTCTGAAAAGAAAATGACAAATTTCTTTGGCAAAATGGATTTAAAATTGTCTCAATTTTGTACAGGCCATGTATATCATTGTTTGTCGCCTTGCCTGTGAAAATCATGTCAAGAACAGTTTTTGGCCTCGGCCAATCATTATACAATTTAAAGGCTAATCACTGTGCTTTCGAAGTCAGTAATCTATAATCTGATGTGCCCAACGAGGTAACATAGCAGCCTAAGATCTTAGGCAAAAGTAAGTACAGGGTAGTGCTGCGATGCTGGCTTGGATGTTTGCCTGGAATGGGCACATGTTCGAAAGTGAGGAAATTTACAATCCAAGTCTTCCCATATATTAAGTAAAGTTACTCCGAAGTCGTAAACGTCGAAATATATCAATAGCCGAGCAAGCACTAAATATCGCCTTGGTCCCTTCCCACTTCTTCCCGACGTCGAACCTTTCCTTTCGACGCCCTTTCGACACGATCTTCGGTACCGACCTCATTTTTGCCTTTCAATGGGTTAGTTAGCCGCTGCCAATGAAACTGAATTATATATTTTTTTTAAACTTTCTTCTATCCGGGGATGCTCAAAAACTATGTCATATTGCCAGAGGGTGGGGTTAAAATTTGTTGTGACTATTTGTGATTTAAGAGTGGGGGGGGGGAGGCAAAGCAGAATGTGACTTCACACGTGAAAAATATGGGCAGATGACAATTCCGGCCCAGCCACCGGCGTACGGTTATCCCACTGCGCGGCTTCCCCTCAGCCGGCGAAATGCTTCTGCCGAGCCTGGTCAGCGAGAATCCTTTGTATCTAATGAGGACTAAAATGCGGGATATAACATTTTTTTAATTTATCACTTGGTAATTTACAAATATAATATTCAAAATATTTGAATTACAACGATTCCAACTATATATTATTTCACTAAAAATTTCCAAATTAGGCTAGGAATGAGATTATTCATACTTTTGCAAAATGCGATTCTTTGAGAAATAAACCAAATTCATTATGTAAGTTAAAAAGTTTTCAAATCTGGCCAAATCCTAATTACCGTAATTTTCCAAAATTAAGCAAAATATTGCACCAATAAATTAAAGCTACTGGAGACGACATTCAGCGTTAAATGGTCGTTGTGCTATGATTTTTCGATCTCGGTGACGCTAAAGTAACTAAACAAGGAATCTGTCTTATGAGCCTGTTAGAATAAAATCAACGCAATAGGCGATCGTTATTCATAACGTCGGAGTTACTTACCAGTTAAGAGCCCTCCCTTACAGGTTTGTTGATACCTTGATTTTGACGCTAATCGAATCTTTCTTATTCCGTATGCCCATGTTATACACAAACAACCGGACGTGTTCCGAGTTTAGCTAAATGGTCACGAAAAGTAAGACTCTGAGAAATCCACACGCTGTAGTAAGCGATCGAATGCTATTTTTCCTTATTCGACGCTTATCCCATCGTTATTTCTATTAGCAGCGCGTTGCGTACGGCTAAACTTGTGATTTTTCCCTTAGCCGTTGATTTTGAACGATTTTATTCGTATACGAATGATTTCATTTTATGCAATAAGAAGCAATTAGTAACCTGTCTATCTCAAAAACTACATGCATATAAAATTTTCAAAAAAAGACCAAAACAGTCATTTTCTACAAAAATCTAGTGAACT
Organism: Andricus grossulariae; assembly: GCA_011634705.1. Taxonomy (NCBI): domain Eukaryota; kingdom Metazoa; phylum Arthropoda; class Insecta; order Hymenoptera; family Cynipidae; genus Andricus; species Andricus grossulariae. Next base: position 220,855,620 of record JAABKJ010007545.1, read on the forward strand.
GTTGAAGATAGAAAAAAATTAATAATATTTTTAGATTCACCATCCAAAAGACATACTTACTGCAGGTAAACAAACCTATTAATACATAAAAAATAAATACCATCAAGATGAATAACGTTAATATTCTGTGAAATTTAAATTGAATTAGTGATGGTCCTCGGAGGCGTTGGAATAACGTTGCCCTTGTCTTGAGTTCGATTTTAGGACAAAATAAAGTCTTGCTTGCGGCGAGGGGCAAGACTTAGAAAATGCCTTGAGCATGCCTTGTCTATGTCTCTTTTTCAAGGAATGCATCTTTAACTCTTTAACGGCCAGGCCTAGAACTCGTGGAATAAAAATTCTGAAAAAATTCAGGAATAATATATGGTCATTTTCTGATCGATGTTTGTAATTTTTTTTTTAATTTATAATTTTCTCGGGTTCTGTTGGGTACTCAATGACATATAACCACCTTACGAAATGCGGAATATTCCAAATTGATCTAATCCACGTATTTATTTTGCGGAATGCTGAGATTCTTAGATAAAAAGCAAGAAAATCGAAGATAATGAACGTTACTCAGCTGAAATAGTGGCCGTTAAGGGGTTACTAATTCATATTCTTGGATTGAAAATTTAACTACTTAGTTAAAAGGTGTACTACTTTGTTAAACATTCACTTTATTGCGTGAAGATTGAACTATGTTGTTGAAAATTCGCTTTTTTCGAAAATTAAAAAAGTTTTAACTGAAAATTAAACTATTCCATTTTTGATTAAAAATTGGTCGTGCTTAGTTGAAAATTCAACGATTTGGTTGAAAATTTATTTATTTTCTTGTAAATTCGTCTTTTTTAGTATAAAATAAATCTTGTTATTGAAAAGTCGCGTTTTTCGACAATTAATTTTACTTTAACTGAAAATTTCACTATTCCATTTTTGATGAAAAATTGATCGTTCTTAGTCGAAAATTCAACGATTTGGTTCACAATTGATGTATTTTGCTGTAAATTTGTCTTTCTTAGTAGAAAATAAATCTTCTTCATTGAAAATTTAACTACTTGGTAGAGAGTTAAACTGCTTTGTTGGAAATTCTATTTATCAGATGAATATTCATCTATTTGGTTGAAAATTCATTTTTTTTACATCAATTGTTTGAACCATTAGTTAACCTTGAATATTTTTTAAAATCCCTTTCTTCGTTTAAAATTTTTTTTACCAATTTTACAGCTTGCTCGGGCATAAAGTTATGGAAGATTCCGTACTACTAGCCCTAGGGCTATATTTGAACGGTTAATTTTTCAGGAAATTTCCGTAATGCTAGTCAGTGTTTAAAAAATTCAACTGTTGTGTACAAAATTCATCTTTTCAGCTTAAAAATTCATCTTTTTGTTTGAAAATGCTATTATTTTGGTAGAAAATTCAACCATGTGGTTCAAAATTAACTTTTTGTTTGAATTTTCATATTTTCGGGTAGAAAATCGCACTATTTTCTAGAAAAATTTGCCTTTTGGTTTAAAGATTCTACAAATTTGAACTTTTCGGTTAAACGTGCAACTACTTGATTAAAGATTAATCTATTTTGGTTCAGGATTCTACTATTTTATTTAAAATTCATCTTTTTTGGTGAAATTCAACTGTTTTTGATTTGAAAGAAAAATATTTGTTGCTTGAAATATCAACTATTACATTTTTCTTGAAAACTAATAGTTTTTTCTTGAAAATTAAAGTACTTGGTTAAAAGTTGAACTTCTTTGTTAACACTTCATTTTATTGGCAAAGATTCATCTTTAAGTTGAAAATGCATCTATTTTGTTGAAGATTTAAATATTTTGTTGAAAATTTAACTATTTTGTTAAAAAGTTATCTTTTTTGGTCGGAAATTTAACTGGTTAGTGGAATATTCGTCTTTCTAGGTTGAAAATTCGTTCTTTTGGATTGAAAAATTAACTGTCTTCTAACAAATTCATTTTCTTCGCTTGAAAATTGAAATATTTTGATGAAAATGTGGTTTAATATTAAACTATTTTGTTGAAAATGCAACTATTTTGTTATAAAATTACTTTTTTTTTTAGAAAATGCAACATTCTTGTCGAAAATTCGTCCCCTTGACTTCAAAGTTTAACTATTTGGTTGTTAATGCAATTATTTAGTTGATAATTAAATTGATAAATTTAAATTTAAAGCTTTTTCGGGTTTCAATCGTGTGCCCTGAAGAAGTGAACTGCAATGTTCACGAAACGTCGGCAAGTTTCGTAGTTTTGCACACGATTGAAACCCGAAAAAGCTTTAAATTTAAATTTATCATCATGAATCATCGTGAAAGTATTAGATAATTAAATTGTTGGTTGAAAATTCAACTATTTTGTTGAAAAATAATTTATATCGATGAAAATTCAACAGCTTAAGTGAAAATTCGTCTTTTAGATTAAAAAGGTTGTTAAAAGCCAAGAGAGGTGGGGAGGGGCAACCCAAATGAAAACAACAGTAGATATTGAAACGAAAGAAATGTTTATATTTTCTTCGTGATCAACAATGAAAATAATACAATATGACAGTCAGAATAAGAAATACAGTAATTTCACGGAATCGAGTGACTCGCTACTTCCATCCTCCGAAGGAGCAAATATGTCAAACCTCCACAGAAAGGAGGCAACTTCAGCCTTCACCAGAAATAGGTCACGCCAGTCGACAAGAGAGTATGCCAAGGAAGCATTTAAGGAAGTGAGCCAAGGAATCCTCCAAGTCAGACAAGTCACGCCTTCGCCAAGCAGCCGAGGATCTTTCAGCACCTGAAAGAACAGAGAAAAAACGGTCTTGTTAGGCCCCCACGTTAGAATTAGGCTAGAGCCTTTACGGGTGAACGAGAACGACAGTCGTGAGGCTTGGGCCATCGCGGGTGAACGAGAACAGCAGTCACGAGGCTAGGGCCTTCGCGGGTGAACGAGAATGATTAGGCAAGGTGCCTCCAAAAATAACTTACCAATAAAGTAGACGCACAGCCTCCAAACCCAAAACGAGAGCAAGAAATTCGCCTCCAAAGACAGTAGCAGAACCAAACACTGAAGAACACTTGCACCTATAACTTGCACGAAGACTCGCGAAAAGCCGCGCACCAAACGATCACCGAACTTTAAAAACAATGCACGAGTGCTCGCTTCGGTCTCCTAAACTGAACTGAGCTTAGAGAAAATCGTGTCTCCTTCCCCCCACCATCGAACTAGGTAGTTCGCTTATGCCAATTACCTGCAAAACCTTCAGGCATATGCCCAAGCAGAACAGTGAGCCGATCGTTGAATCCCCAAGAACAGCTACCGGTGCAGTGGCCAAAGACGAGACAAGTCGAACTCTCAACCTTTTGTCAGGTTTGAATAACATTTCCAAAATTATAACCAACATCAATTTTTAGCATTCCCGCCCGCCTTCATCGCCTTCGGTGATGAATGGCCTTAAGACCTGGATGTGACTGGAAGAGGGCATATCTTGACAATTGGTCTGGTTACAATTGAAGAGCTTGTCTTGATAGAGGCCACTCGAACAATGCCATCTGATTCAGGATGGACCTCTATCACTCTGCCTAAGGGCCACTTAGCTGGTGGGTACCGCTCGTCAATAATCAAAACCAGATCACCTTCTGTGATTGGAGTTGCCCTTCGATTCCATTTGTAAACGGCTTGAAAACGTTGAAGATATTCTTTGGTCATAATGGTCTCGAATTTAAAACCGCTTCAATTTGCACTAGGACGGTAGACATCTCTTCGTAAGTCAGCTTTGCCTCAACAACGAGACGTCGCAGGTGATATTTAATTGATTTGATGCCAGCTTTAAACTTTCCGCCTAAGTGTGGGGCAGCTGGTGGATTGAAATTCCACTTAGTTCCATCATTTGCAATTAGGGAAGCGAGATGTTTGAATTCAGAAGAATCATTGGAAAAAAGTTTTCTCAGTTCTTTATCTGCTCCTTTGAAGTTGGTTTCACAGTCGCTGTTTAATGTTGCACATATTCCTCGCCTTGATGTAAATCTCTTGTATGCAGCAAGAAATTCATCGGTGGAATAATCAGTGACGATTTCTAAGTGGACTGCTGATGTTGCATGACAAATGAACAAGGCAATCTACGACTTGTAACTGCGCGCAGCTCTATCTTTCCATGTCTTTAAATCAAATGGTCCTGCATAGTCAACACCTGAATGCAGAAACGGTCGAGCGGGATTGACTCTAGATGCTGGAAACTAGCCAATTAGTTGTTGTGCTTTGGCGTGTCGATATTGTGTGCACTTGACGCACTTGAGGATGAATGAGCGAACTGGTGCTCGTCCTCCAACAATCCAGTAATTCTGTGGGATAAAATTGAGAGTTTCCTGTGTTGAGCCATAAAGATATTTATCATGAGCATCACAAATAATTCTAGTAGTCAACGTGGAGTTTTTTGGAAGAATATATGGATGCTTGGTAGTGTAAGCCAGTGATGAATTCTTCAAACGTCCACCAACTCGCAATAATCCTTGAGCGTCAATAAATGGAAGTAGCGGAAGGAGTGCAAGCGATGTGGGAAGCTCTTGTTTGTTGAGGAGAATGGCAATTTCTTTGTGAAAATATTCCCGTTGCGTATTCGTGGTCAAATAATTTGCAGCTTCGTTCAATTGATTAGGGGTCAATGGATCTCTTAATGATGTTTGCGATTTTCCAAGGAAAATTTGTGTCATCCGTTTGCACATAGCAGTAATTCGAAGAAGACGTTGAAGAGACGAATAGAGATTTGATAAGTCCCAATTTTCTGGTAAACCAATAATGTGCAAACAGACTGGAACGGAATTTGGTCGCTGCTTCGTGTCTTGATTAGCTTGATTGAAACTTGGAATACAGTTTGGCCAATTTGATGATTTTTCAGAGAGCCACGATGGACCTGTCCACCAAATTGTATGATCTTGGAGCTCCATTGCTGACAAAACTCGAGTAGCACAATCTGCGGGATTAATCTTGCCAGAAATGTGCTTCCATTGTGCATGAGGAAGAGTTCCCTGAATGAAACAAACTATATTATGTACGAAGTCTTTCCATCTTGAGGGATGGCTATTCAGTCAGAGATAGACGATAGATGAGTCTGTCCAGAGATAACATCGATTTTCTTGAAGATTCAGAACTTGGCGACCATGAACTACAATCTTTGTAAGCATTACAGCTGCTGAAAGTTCTAGACGTGGAATAGTCATTCGCTTTGAAGGGGCGACCTTCGTTTTGGAACACAACAATGAAATGTTCACTTCATCACTTGACGATTCTATTCTGATGTAAATTGTGGCTGCCATGGCCAATTGTGAAGCATCAAAGAATCCATAGATTTCTATCTTTGTTGGGAGTCAGTTCAAATCCACCGAGGAATTCCGATGTTTTCTAACCCATCGAAGAGTTGTTGAAAATGTTGCCACGTTAACAACTGTGATGAAGCTAGCTGATCATTCCAGCTAAGTTTAATAGTCCATAATTCTCGCATGCAAATTTTGAAGTTAATCAATAATGGGGATAAAAAACCAAGCGGGTCAAAGAATTGAGCAATTTGGGATAGTACAACTCGTTTACTGATTGGAGCTGGGATGGGGGTGGCAAGTTGAAACGTAAGCTGTCAGACGAAGGATTCCACGATAGCCCCAAGGCGTAGACAATATCCTTGATGTGGACAGACGTAGTGGTGACTCGATTTTCCGAGGGAATAAATTTAAGAATGTCCGGATGATTGCTAATCCACGTTTTTAAGAGAAAGCCGCCCGCGATGCAGAGTTGGTTGACTTGATCCGCTGTTTGTTGAGCTTCTTCGATGGTTGTCGCACCTCCAAAGATATCATCGACGTAACTTCCCTTTATCAGAGTGTCGACTGCCAATGGAAATTTGCTCCCTTCATCCTGGATTAGCTGGAGAAGTGATCTAAGCGCAAGAAATTGAGCACAAGCGAGACCGTAAGTGACAGTAGTCCGTTGATATTTGATAATTTGTTGATCTTCTTTCCAGAAGATACGTTGGAAATCCCAGTCGTCTGGATGCACTTTGATTTGACGATACATCTTCTCAATATCTGATAAAAAGATATATTTGTGTTGTTGAAACCAGATAAGCACGTCAAATAAATTAACTTAAAGTTTATCGCCCGTGTGAAGAAGTTCGTTCAGTGATGATCCTCCAAAGGCTCGACATGACCCATTGAAAACAACTCTTAACTAAGTGGTAGAGCTAGATTCTCGTATTACCCCGTCATGAAGAAGAGAGAAAACTGTTCTTGGTTCAGACTCCGCATCAAGAACTTTAATCATGTGCTGGAGGTGTTCATGCTCACGAAGGAGCGATGAGTAGATCTCATAGTAAGCTGGATTGTTTTCAAAGTTTTGTTGAAGACTCTTCATCATTCGTAGTGATGCTGGTTTCGTGTTTCAAAATTTCTCTGTAGGTTTTTCAAACGGCAGGTGAACAATATATTTGACAGTTGTGTCTCGTGAGTGAGTGGATGAAAAGTGATTTTCACACTGTTTTTCGGATGGTGATAATAATTTGCTGGACGAAGATACTATTTCTTCCTTATGTCAAAATCGTTCAAGTAAATTGTTCAAATCTTGATCTATTGAGCAATGATAGAAACTAACTTGATCACTCGCAGACGTGATGTCACATGGGCCTGAAATAATCCCTCCCAATTCAGTGAGTTGAGCGAATGGCGAATTTACTGGTCCTTTGGGGATAGGCCCCTCAAGGAGTAGGCCATAGAGATCGGCGCCAGTGATAATGTCAACATTTCCTGGTTCTGTGAAACAAGGATAGGCTAAGGGCAAATTCATGAGGTGTTTTAAATGGGCACAGGGAGTGTGTATTGCAGGGATCATTGAGGTCAATTTTTGAAGAATATAGGCCCTAACAGAAATCGTTGTAGAGGAGTCAAAACGTGATTGAATTGTTAGCAGAACAATTCCCCAGGCTTTGTCCGACTTTTGAGCTCCAACTCCCAAAAGAGCAACAGGTGATGAATTTCGTGGAATCCGCAACCGTTGAACCAAGTTTTTAGTAACAAGTGACACTTCTGAGCCTTGATCCAAGAAAGCTCTAACTTCCAGGGTTTTATGGTGATCGTTAATGATATTAACTTGAGCAGTAGCTAGCAGAGTAGTCGATGTAGTCTTCGATTCTTGATAGACATGATTGACTTGCTTGTTTCCAATTCTGATGTGACTGAGGTTGAGGTCCGTGGTCCCCTGAAACGTGTGGTCCCCTGAAACGTGCCTCTCGATTCGAGTTGAGATCTGTATGATAGAGGGTTGATAATACTGGGAGCATCGATTAACAGCTTGAGTCTCCGAACATAATGGACATGCAGTATCTAAAGTTCCGTGACTTTGATCCTTATACTCTGCACTAGAAAAGTGAGATCGTGCTATCGTTCGTGAATTCCTGGATGAAGATGTCTCGCGCCGAGAATGTCCAAAGGCTTGAAGAAAAAGCATTCTCGTCATCAAAAATTCCCGAAAGCTATTCCAATCAGGTGATTCCTACGATGATCCCAGATGTTGCTCCCGTATTTTAACTGATTCAGAATCAAGTCTCTGAACCGTAATGAGTGTCAAGATATCATCTCACTGCTGAATCGGTCGTTGTAAGGCTTTCAAACGCTGATAAACTTGCAATTGCATATCATTCGGAATGCACCTTCACAATTTTACTCTTGATAAATCCTCTTTGGTTAGTTATTTAACACTTCAAATCCTACCCTTGAAATTACACATTGTTAACACATTAGTCCTTGAGTTTAAAACATTTATATACTTGCACATGAATGTATTTACTCTTAAGCATGTATATTTACGTATGTACACGTACAGTATTATTGGTAACAGGCCACATCTAATTATGTGTATCTTAGTTTATTTCTTCACCTCTGTTAAATACCAATTTTTAATTTTTATCGTTATATTGATCACCGTCACTTTTTAATTGTGACATGTATCACCTGTTCCTTATAGGGCTATCTAGCTCTAGGAACTTTTCATAAATAAATACAAATACAAACAGTTGAGGCGTAGAGTCGTTCGATTTCGACGGCAGATTCTTGAGACATTTTCTTGATTGAAAAGAGCGACTGAAGTGCTGCATTGAAAAGAAGACGCCGATTCTCATAAAAGGATACAACAGCGTCTCATGCTTTCGAAAAATTCTCGTCCGTAAAGACTATATTCCTCAGCAGATGAGCAGCTGATTCCACGAGACTAGTCTTTAAATATTGGAGCTTCTCCACTGAGGAAATAGTCGGATTGGAATGAACGAGGGAACCGAAAAGACCCTTGAAGGATATCCAGTCCGAGAGTGCTCCATTAAATTTCGGTAAGTCAATTCGTGGAAGTCTGATCAAGTTGGGATAAGAGTTTGAAATCGATTTCATGTGTCAGAGTTGTTGGTTGATTCTAGATTCGATACGCTCGACTTTTATTTTTCTTGAATCTGTTTGTTCAAGTCAATGTGATAGATAAAATGTATCTTATTATCCCTCAGTTCCTTTCAATTCAATGACTCGCTACATCCATCCTCCGAAGAAGCAAACATGTGAAACATCCACCGAAAGGAGGCAACTTCACCCTTTACCAGAAACAGGTCACGCCAGCCGACAAGAGAGTATGCCAAGGAAGCATTCAAGGAAGTAAGCGAAGGAATCGTCCAAGTCAGACAAGCCACGCCTTCGTCAAGCAGACGAGGATCTTTCAGCACCTGAAAGAACAGAGAAAAAGCTAGCTAGCTAGGCCAGTACAAAAAAAGTATTGCATCGGTTTGCAGTATATTATGTTTGTCCGAAAACATCAAAAACTTTCTAAAAAATCACCCCTAAAACTCGAAAGCCACCCCGTGAAGGAATTTTACATTAAACTGAGATTGAAATATATCAGCAGTTTTTGCTTTTCTTGGACCGTGCACAAACAGTGTATAACCTATTCCAGAATTAAGGGCTCATTTAAGGCTTATTTAATAACTAAAAGCCAAATATTGGGCTCTGCATTTTTTTAAAATGCATGTTACTGCCAGCTTCACGTAAAGCCAGCAGTACCATGGTGGAAATATTCGTTCAATCAAGTTTTTTCTTTCACAGGAATTGAGGGCTCATTTAGGGTTCTTGAATGACCCCCGGCGCAATTTTTCAAAAACAACTCCTATCACAGAAAACCTACCCTGAAAAATAAACATGCACAAATTAACTTTTTTGTTTTACAGGAATTGATGGCTCATTTAGGGCTCATTTAATACCCGAAAGCCAAATTTTGGGCTCTGCATTAAAAAAAAATGCATGGTACTGCCAGATTTACATAAAGCTAGCAGTACCATGGTATAAATATTTGTTCAATCAAGTTTTTTTACATTCTCATCCAGAGAAGGTATTAGATTTGTGTAAAATTTGACCCCCCCCCCCCCATTAGTAGTACATATATGCAAAAATGTGACATACATGGTTTTACGTTATTTTTAGTATGAAAAAAATCGTCATGTTTGAACATTTTAGCAATTCTTAACAGCAATTGAAGGAAAGAAGTTGTCATTGGAACGGAAGATTACGTTTTGCTTTCAAAAGATCTAACCTCGATATACACAATGTACAAGTTTTAAATCTTTCCGGAAAGGTAAGGGTGGGGTCCCCTTCAGCTAGGGAATAAAAGAATCGTTTCTAGTGGAATAATTCAATTTCAACCCAAAAATATAAATTTTCAATTAAAATGATGAATCTATAACTAGAGTAGTTGAATATTCAATAAAAAAGATGGATTTTCAACCAAGAAGATTAATTTTCGATCAAAAAAGACGAATTTCCCACAAAATACATGAATTTTCAAGTTAATAGTTGATTTTTGACTAATAATCATCCAAAAATGGAATAGTTAAATTTTCGGATTAAAAAATATAAATTTTCAACAACAACAAAAAAACGAATTTTAAAAAAAATAGTTATTTTCAACCAACGTGAAGAATTTTCAAATAAAATTGAAACCGGAACCCCAAACAGGGGCGCGCCCCTCGACCCCGCCGGGGCTCCGCCCCAGACCCTTGCCCCCCTAAAGCTGCACCCTCGATACATACTCGCATACGAAAACCATTCCCTTTTTTGCACTTTTTTGCACTTTTGTGTCACTTCGCAGCAAACCGTTGACGACCTCGGACTGCAAACATCGGCCTGGGACGTCAAAGACGGGGTTTGCTGCGTCGTAACACAATATACTATTTACAAAAAAAGTCACTTTTCTGGCTCTAATTTAAAAACTAAAAGAGCTATAACTTTTTGTCTGAAGGAAAAAATATGCGGAATGCAATTTCACATTTAAATATATCCTTAAAAAAATTAATATCCGAAATATGTTTGAAAGCCTCCAGGTGATTTCATTTTCGCACGAGAGAATTGTATGTGATCTTATTGCATCCGAACCTTCAATGGTCTTAAACATCAAATGACAATATACATAGGTAGTCGTTAGAACTTAGATAAGACAACAATAAAAACATGGTTATGAGTTCTCACTGATCGCAAAAAGTACATAAATCCGTAACGTTCCAATTTAGAACAAAAAGGTATACTATTTTGTAATAAAAAAATTATATCACCATTATTTCGAGCACGAGTGTGAAAACGTAGACGAGTGCTTCGAGCCGCAGGCGAATGATGCAATCACACGAGTTAGCAATCACCTATGCGCACGTGTATCACACGCTATTTTTTGCAACGCCCGTTCCAAAAAGTTGTGTTAGGAGGAGTTAACGAAAAATACTAATCTTGAAAGAAAATATTTGCGAAAAAAAATGTTTGAAAAAAATTTGTTGTAAAAAAAATGTTGAAAAAAAACAAGTAAAAAAAATGTTGAAAAAAAACAAGTAAAAAAAAATGTTAGCGCTTGTGCCCTTTTGTTGTGCCAAATGTTGGCGCTTATGGCCTTTTGTACGACGGACGAAAACAGCTACGAAACCTTAAGAACAAAACTTCAATCATTAAAAGATTTGTTCAAGTTAAATGTAAATTTATTTCAGGAAGATACCAACACCAGTGTTTAAATGTATCTATGCCAGTGTCTAAAGTACCTCATCTCGAAAGTGCGCATGCGCAGATTTTTCACCAGTACCTAAAGTAAGCCATCTTCAAACTGCGCATGCGCGAAAATTATTTCGCACGCACTCGGCTCAAATAAAGTCCTGTAGGCACTATTTAGAAGCATAAAAACGTCAACTTTTGTGGTGGGTGTTGCAAAAATTATATTTTCACATCACGAGATGAAAATTCGGCCAAGAATTATTTATTTTCTAATAAATTTTTTCTATGTTATATGAATAAAATATATCGCGTCGCGTAAATATAAAATTTGAGGTTAAAAAGACAGGGGACTCATCCTTCATGTACCTACTATTTTTTATGTTAGGACGGCATTGATATTTATAATAAATGAAAAAAACAATACTGACTTGGTTGATGTAACTAAACGGGGCGGTTGCAAGTAAGGTTCGTAAGGCAACAAGAGTATCAGCCTGTGAAACTGATTCTGAATATTCTAGCGTTTCTAAAATCCAGCGCTTACAAGCCATTAGTGTTCGACCCTGGAAGTTTGCGCCAATTTTCATTAAAGATGTCAAGAATTCTGAAGTTGATTTAACTAATTCCAGTTCGGTTGGCTGTATCGATGTACACAACTGATTCACCAGCAACATTACAGCCTGTAACAGAAATATGGGTAAGTCTTACGTGAGTTTCTGCTGTTAGATCAGAGAAATTGTCGGTAAGTACGATGCTACCGCATCGCAATTCATCATTATCGAATGTATTTATTTGTATGTACCGAAGAAAAGTCTCTAGGACTAAATAAATAGTCCTCTAAGGAACAGGATAATACAAGGTCATTAAAAATTTGTGCAAGCACTGATCGATAGAAAAATGTACACTACTTTAATTGGTTGAGAAGATAACTTCAACAATCTTGCTACTTATTGCATTCTTATAATCATCGCAACTTTCTCTTGCGATCTTCATTTATTTCTTTATCTCAATTCTCGTTAGACAATGTGTCATCTAACTTTGCGAAATTCGTTTTTTTTTCTCGTTAGCAATAGTCGTAGAAGAAAATTAGTAAGTGATGAAGTTGAAGCAAATGCCTTTTCTCACTGCCTTAAAATAAGAATAGCTTTAGATGATATTTATGTAACAAATGTATATAATCGCATATCAATAATAAAATCTTCACCCCAGCGTTTAAAAGTGCATTCCAGCACTGCAAGTCTCAGCGCGTCAGAGATGTCCAAACTAATGGAAACTCTTTCCATCAAATGTGATTCGACATTGATTGGGAGAATTTTCTTGATATATAAGACTTAATTACAAAAAAAATTGTTTGATGTTCAGGATAATTTGCTTCTAAATTATGACGGTACGCATGCGTGACATCAGAAAAGTACAAAAAGTGAGTATCAAAGAATATCATTCTCTGAACAGAAGAAGGTTCCTTTTCGTAAGCCCTTCATTATTTGTACCACTGATGAATATGTAGTGGGCATGCTTGGGCCATATCCTACAAACCAAAACGATGCGGATATCACGTTGAAGATTTGGAAGAAAAAAACTGCAAAGTAATGATGCCCGCTTTTAAAGATAAAAGAAAGCAATTATCAACATAAGAATCTAACGAATCTCGTTTTGTGACTAAAATTCCCTGGGCAGTTGAAATTGCTCATGGTAGGCTAAAACAAAAGTATTGTCTTCTGGACCATAAAACAGACAATAGTTAGTTAGTTTATGATCAGGCAGGGAGCTCTGATGGGGGCCCCCTGGCGCTGAAGCTATAAAGTCTATTGTGCCACACCCTTAACTATTTGCACACAGTAGTTGATTTCGACCTCTTGATGAAGCACAGGATGTCAACCATTGATCGCGTTATAATTTCCTTATGTTTTATAAAGTGGGACCCAAAGGTATGTTGCCTGAGCCTAGCTAATGGCCGGGCACTGGCATAAGACATTCAGGGATTTTTTATCATCCCTGCCGCATTGCATTCACTCTCTCGTGGGGTTAAACACATTTTGTGTATGTAACAGTTCAAGTGGTGGTGCCCTGTGAGCATGTGAGCCAATGTTATCAGGTCCTTCTTTTGGGTAATCCCAGGATTTCCCAGGCTGTGTCCATTCTGTACGTATAGTCCAGAATGGCTTTCGGCAGTCGGAAACCTTGGGTTTGTTCCCCGTATTCCCGGTGCGTCGTCCGGATCCAGCTTTTGATGGCCGCTTTTCTTTGCCTTCGATCCCTGCGTGACCTGCGTGACCCTGGTCACGTTGTTCTTTTCTGCAAATTGGTTTAATGCATTTTGTATTCCCAAATCAACTCTGGTGTTATGCGTACTTTTTTGCGCAGTATCACCTCCCCCTGAAAGACAATGGCAAGCCGCCCAAGTGGGATCCATATCCCCCTCCTTGCTGTGATGTCACAGATTTAGGCTCCTAACCCCCCTCCACCCCCTTTTAGAGCATGTGTACCGTCACGCCCCTAAACGCTAGAGTTTGTAATCGTTGCAACCTGTCCTGCATCGTTTTGAGTTTCACCCGTGGGCACCAGACCACGGCTGCGTATAGAAGCCTTGGTTTACGGACAGTAGAGTAGAGCCATGCAAGCATTTCCGGCTCTTGACCCCACGCCAAAACAAATGCTTTTCCACACATCCGAAATGTCATGACAAACTTCCTCCATTGGGTCTCAAGATACGTCGCCCAGTTTAGTTTTTAGGTTTCTCCAGGTGGATGTTCCGTCATTCTGCTCTTTCCTACATTTAATTGTACTTGTAGGGTAATAGAGTCATCCACAAAAATAGGGTTTATCTTATAGTTAAGCTTTTTATAAACTTTTATTCCCAAAGAACTCAACTGTGAAATAAAAACTTAATTTTGTTTATTCAATTATTTATAATAATTTATTAAAAAGTGCCAAAATATAAACGGGAAATGTCGATTTTTTAAACAAACTAGTGGCGTCCTCATGGCATGAAATAAATTGTGTGGTTCGGATAATTTGTCAGAAGTGATTACACTTAAGATAAGTGATTTTGTTGGGAAGTGCTCCAATTTCAACGTTACTTAAACTCGAGGAGTAAAAGCGAAAAAATAAGTACATGGGATAAAGGACGTCAACCATTTAAACCATCTTTTTCGTTCCACACCTTTGGGTACAGATATAAATAATTATCCTGGATTTTTGACAGAGGTGTTCTTACATTTAGGCACAAAAGACCAATGATAGCGCTGTTTTCTATCCGTTCTTATGAAAAAACGTGAATCGCCCGGCTTATTTACAAGCTTTTGAAGGCGTGCTGCGTCACATCAATATAGCGCAATAGGCGTGACAAAAATATGAATTTGAAATATGTACACATTTTTCTTTTCCAAATATAAAAGCGAAAACAGTTTTCTTCACAGTATACTGTTATTATTAAGTAGGGATTTTAGAGCATATATTTTAATATGCAAAAATAAAATTAAAATAGTGGATGACCCTACTGTTCTCATATGATGCAATCAGAGCTCTTCGCATCTATGGTACCGTTGATTGTGGGGAAGTTTGAAGGCCTGTTTTTCAGTTTCACTTTATTAGTCTCAAAGCGTGCTCCTGGGGTTTCTGATCTTTGAAATCTTGAAAGCCTGCTCCGCGGCTTTGTAAAGGAAAGCTCCTTTGCCAATCATCTCGTGGTTCCTGACCATTCTTAGGAGAGGATCTCTGCCATTTGCAACGATGTAAGCTGTACTTAAAACAATTCGGTTATGAAGACACTGGAGATTCGGAAGTCCGCGTCCGCCTTGACAGCGTGAAATGTACAATCGTGGAACTGACGAATTGATATGCATGCAAGCTTTTATGCATATGCATGATCTTACGTGTAGTGATATCCAAGGCCGTAAGCTCGTTCTTCTTCCAGTGAACCACCCCACACGAGCAGAGTAGAACCGGGACGGCAATCATATTAGTCGCAGATACCTTGTTCAACGCCAACAGATTTGAAGACCGAATCTGTCGAAGAAGATGCTTGTATCTGCTTCGGAGAGACTCTTTCACTGATGTAACGTCCTGAATGCGGCTTCGAGGTACGCCCATGTATGTATAGGTCTCTCCAGTGTCAAAACGTCTCAAAACAATTAAATCTACAAGCTCAGGGTCATCGAGAAAGCCAATAATCCTTCCATTCTGCAGATGAATCTGGACACACTTGTTCAATCCAAAGTGCATACCAATCTCTCATGTGTACTTCTTGACGATATTTAGAGCAACTTGAAGTTTGCTAGCACCAGAAGCATAGATATTTCCAGATGAGATAGTAAATCTAGTTTTTCAATGGGGGATCAATCTCTTTATGCATCTCACTGTGTGTGGATGCACCTACAAGCTTTCCAGAAGACAGATGATAAGTCTACGAGAGGTTGAATCGAAAGCTAACCGGTAGTCAATCCAGGCCATTGACAGGACGAGCTGATGGAGTGCTGCGTCCTTGCAGACGCACCTGTCAATTAGCAGGTTCTCTCGGCGGCCTGCCACACCTTTTTTTGAGCCACATTGTTTGTACATCTCTCTCCACCCAGGCTGTAAATATCTTATACAGCGTGTTCAAGCAAGTTATTGGCCTGTAATTCTCTGGTTTGTCGACCGAAGCCGAGAATTCGATCCCGAATATAGATCGGTTCTCGAAGTCTTGGAGAACGATGTCAGGCCTCGAGTATGCAATGGAGACTACTATCCGAAAATCGTAGTTCCAGAAAATTTGGCACATATATCGGTATGTATTTCGGTTTCGATTTTGATTCCTTTGGAATAGAACCGATAGTCCCACGAGAAAGCCACCGGACGCTTCTTTAGGTTGCGGATAGAAGGTCCCGGTACCAACGTTTTCTGCCAAATATGGTCAGGGCGGGCGCGGACTTCTGAATCTCCAATATCTTCATAACTGAATTGTACTGGGTATAATACAGCTTAATTCGTTGCAAATTGAAGAGATCCTCTCCTAAAAATGATCAGGATATACGAAATGATCAGCAAAGGGGCATTCCTTTACAAAGCCGCGGAGCAGGCTGCCGAGACCCTTGCCCTGAATTTTAACACCAGAAGTGCAGAAAGTGCATTACTCCATCTAGATGCTGCACCTCTAAAAGCTG
Source organism: Andricus grossulariae (assembly GCA_011634705.1). NCBI lineage: Eukaryota > Metazoa > Arthropoda > Insecta > Hymenoptera > Cynipidae > Andricus > Andricus grossulariae. Next base: position 220,871,772 of record JAABKJ010007545.1, read on the forward strand.
AAATGAAGAAAGCAGAGGTTAACAAATTTCGCCAACAGCTACTCGACAAGAAAATGCACGGAAACTTTGACCGAAATATAGAAAATCAGTCTTTGTCGACGGAGCAAACTTTGGTTTCCTCAGATCATAAAGACTTAACTCAGGTACAGAGGGTTTCATTTTCGCATGCCAGGATGGTGTGATTTCAATCTTAGTATACCGTGACCGCATTTCACGTCAACACGTTCCCTGCGATAGGTCAGAGTGTGTCATACACACGCTGAGTACCTAGATCACATACTATCCAGTTGTTCCACTCACGCGGGAACGACGTATCGCTAGATGTAAAGCGGCCCTAAGAGTTCTTTAATAGCATCTTCATCGCTATTACGGTATTGGCTGTGACCCTGCCCTGCCAAACGCTCCGAGGGAGATAGAGTTACTTCTCCAAAACAAGTGCCAAATTTTCTGGAAATACAATTTTGGGAGGTGACAAACTATAACTTGTTCGTAACCTCAAAGCCATACCCGCGTGCCAAAAAACATCCAAGGCACTTGCAAGGTGGATGCAGAAAGTCATAGGTTTGATTTACCGCCGTTCTACTGACAGCCAGTGTCATTTGCACAGATAGCAGTTGCTCCTAGTGAAAACCAAAAGTTTTTTTATTCCATATATCGATACATTAAGAGTCACCCTATTTAATACAAAAATCAGAAGAATTATATGCGCGATACTTTTTTTTAATTGAGCCAGGCTGATTTTCTAATTGCGCTTCTGAGCCGTGATTCTCGTTCATTGCCTTTGCTAAATCGCCTGCCCTGTAAAATTCTCTCTTGGTGCATTAAGTAGCTTTTCTCGTGGCACCTCGTATACATTTATGAATGTGAATATGATTACAATAATTAACAAGCAGCCGCGGACAAGTGTCCAGGGAGGGTCGCGAAGGAATAAACCCTAAGCTGGGACGTGACAACCGTGTCGAAAGATGAAAGGCACCTGGACGCCCTGCAGGCAAGGATAAGTCTGCATACTCTGAGGCCAGCAACTAGACCAACTTGAAGAAATTAAAAATTTAATTTTTTATTATTATTTTTTTATTATTATTAAATTTATAACCATAAAACATACATAATAAGTACTATCACAAATAAAAAGTAGAGTTAATAATTTAAAGGAAATTATAAAAAGGGATTCGGGTTTATAGTGGTCAACTACAATAAATCACTCTGTCCGCCTTGTATGTGACGGATGCAATAGGACCATTATACGACTGTTGCATCAGGACTTGCTTGTTGGTGGCGGCAGTGAGAACGTGTTCGCTGACAGGTGGTGAGAAGATTTTACGGAATTTGTGTGGAAGGTGTGAGTGGAGTGTGAGGATGAAAGCCTAGGAGGTGAGTAGGCTTGCGTGGGGTGAATTGCGGAGACAAAAATTAATTTTCAGCTTAGTTGCGAGGGCAGATTTAGGTAAATAGGGAAGTGAGGTTAGGTTGACAAGAGATGGTGGGAGTTTGTGGTCAGTAGTTTTCAGCCATCGACGGGTTGCAGAAGGTACTGCATGGAGAGGTCTTAGTTACAGACGGAAGAGCGGGACGTGGGACAGTGGGAGGTGATCAGCGAAAGTGCTGAAAGTTCTGGTACTAAGGTTGACGCGGATGAAACTTTGCACATGTCACGACGGGCAACAGTACGTGGCCCGGTGTCGAGCGGCGTGTCGGGAAGAGGGAAAAAGCGGAACTGTGGGTACGAAAGAAGCCAGAAGACGAAGAGAGAGCGTCTAGCGCAAGTGAGGGGGAGGATCTCTTGAAGAGGAAGAGAGACAGCGAAGACAGTCTGGAGAAAAACACGGCAGAGAGTCCGTGTAAGAAAAGCGGAAGAACACTGATCACGCTGATAGGCGTGATCAGGGGACTGAGGGAAGACGTAGGAGAGACTAAGAAGCAGATGGAAGGTATGAGGGAGGACTTGAGGATCAGTAATGAGAAATGGGAAAAGGAGGTGAAAGAGCTAAGGGAGAAAGTAGAAGGATTAGAGAGGGAGGTGGTGTCAGTAAGGAAGGAAAAAGGAGTTAAAATGAAGGAGATGCAAGAGGAGATTAGGACGTGGAAGGAAAGGATGGAAAAAAGGCTTGAAAAGGTGGAGGGTAGGTCAGAAATGGAAGTAGGCGACAGGAGGGATAGCGAGAAGAAAGGGATTTGGGAGAGGGTAGAGAATATGATAGCAGAGAAAGTGGGAGAGCATAAGAATGAAAAGAGGGTAAAGGCAAGGTACGGAAAGTTCGGCTGGAGGGGAGAAAGTAGAAGGAAGTGGCGGTTGTGGAATTGGAGAGCTGGAAAGAGAAGTTGGGAGTAATGCGAAATAAAAACAGGATAAAGGATAAGGGATTCTTCACCGATCACGATTTGACGAGGAAGAAAAGGGAGGTGCAGAGAATGCTGAACGACAGGGCTAGGAAGTAGGGGATGGGGGTATATCAGAGTGGAAGAGTAGTGAAGATGCTGTACTGGGACGTAGCAGGGGTAAAAAGAAATATTAGGAGTTCTGGAGGTATATCCAGGAATTTGATGTTGTAGGACTGGTAGAGACGTGGGTAGAGAGAAAGGAATGGAATAGAATAGAGCCAAAGCTGCCAAGCGGGTATAGGTGGAGGCTCCAGGAGGCGGTCAGAGTGAAGAAGGAAGGGAAGGCTAGTGGGGGAATTATAATGGGGGTTAGGGATGGATTAGAGGAATAAGTTCATGGTAAGGGAGAAGGGGAGCGAGTGCTAATGAGGGCAGTAAAGATAGGCGGGGTAACGTATAAGTTTGTGTCAGTGTACAATAAGGATGGGATGGAAAGTATTAAAGAAAGAGGGGAAGAAGAAGCGCATCCTTCCAGATAAGTATAGGTCTCTCCAGCGCTAAGGTCTCGTATATCGTATTAGCCAGTAATTGTTAGCGTCAGAGAAATTGCTCATTTTCGGGAGGAGAACTGTGCGTCCTTCCACCAACCACTTCGAAATAGGCTCTTCCGACTTTAAATATGAGGCGAAAATGCGGGCCAGATGCTGGTGGGTTTATGAAAACTCCTACGACCAGAAGGTCTTGATACCATCTGGTCATGGAGTGGAATAGTTCTTCTTGCTTCGTAATACTTTTTCACCTCCTCGGTAGTGATAGGCAGACATTCCTCCACAGGTGTTATGACAGCACTGCACAGCTGCTTGAAGCTATTTATGTACTTTGTGTCTTCATTCAGTGGGCGCTGGACTTCGTAGACTTCTACCTAAAATACCTCGACCTCGTCTGTTTTGGGAGGGTGGTCGACAGTAACTGGCGTATCTTGGAAGAGTCGTGATAGGCCAGAGAAAAACAGTTTATTTTCTCTGACGCAACTCTCCCTCTGCTCTAGAGTTCTCTTAGCGTCAGATATTATCCGCATACTATAAACAATATGCTGCCTGATGGTCAGTAGCTTTGACTTGTTGAGTGTATGATGATGGATCCACAGTTTGCGCGCGAATTGTCGAACCCCGGCAGTGAATTCTCTGCCAGATGTTATGTAGTCAATCACACACTGAATTTAGGATGTGTACTATCATGCCCTGTCTATCTTTATACTGAGTTTTTGGATTCGTCTTTTGCTCTTACGATCAGCCGTTAGGTTTGTCTCACGGTTTGCATCCGCCAAAGTTCTCGCTGCATCGTACACACTACAATTGATAGTTCAGAGGTAGGACTCTTCGGAAAATCTCCACGAAGCGCCTCATCCAGTTCAGCCAGATCTTTGGGCTTGAGAGGAACATGGATGTGGATTTTTCTCCTGTTCCTAAAGTTTCGCTCTTCCTCTATTAGATCCCTGCCCGCGTTTTGTCTTAGTTTCGCCTCTTGTTTCCTCTCCCTTTTCCGGTGGTCATCGGCACAATTTCGCAGAAGTTGGTGCGAAAAATTCGAGAGGTCTAAGTGTTTCTCGCACTACAGAGCTTTCAGTCGCGTCTTGTAACCTTGTTGCTCAGGTGCCATACTGGTATTGTAGCAATCTGGCAGGTCGTCCCTTAATCGATTCGTCCACTCAAAAGTATTGAGATTTTGCCGGGCCATCGTATTGACTCTGCCTTGATTCGCTCCCCCAACTCTAGGGTAGTTGGCAATGTTATCCGACCCATTGTCGGGAGCCCTGCGCGTTCGATTGTTTTGTACCGCAATGACAACTATGTTTGGTGTTATCATTGTTTTTCCCACGAGTAGCTAGTGAATAACACCAAACACAGTAGTAGTAAGTGCGGTTCAAAACAATCGAATGCGCAGGGCTCCCGACAATGGGTCGGACAACAATGCCGAATACCCTAGTTAGGGAAACCAACCACGACGGAGTCAATGCGATGGGCCGGCGAAATCTCAATACTTTTGGGTGGACGGATCAACTCAATGACGATCTGCTATGGTGCTGCGAAACCAGTATGGCCCCTGAATGAGAAGGTTACATGGCACGATTGCATGCTCTGTGGTACGAGGAATACCTAGAGCTCTCGCACTTTTCGCGTCAACGTCTGTGAAACCATGCCGAACAACTCCGAAAAAGGATCTATGTGAGCGCAGCGCCTACTCTACCGCAGCCAGAACAAGCCGACAACAGAAAAAGAGAGGCGACACTGAGACCAACCGCGGGCAGACATCAAATAGAGGAAGAGCGATGCCTCAGAATCCGGAGAAACATCAACAACCAGGTTTCTTTGAAGCCCAAAGATCTGGCTGAAGTGGATGACGAGATTCGTGGAGTTTTTTCCGAAGAATCCGACCACTGGACTATCAATTGTGGCGTGTATAATGCAGCGAGAGCTTTGGCGGATGCGAACCGTAAAACAAAACGAACGGCTGACAATAAGACCAAATGATGAACGCGTCAACTCACCATAAAGATAGGCTGGGCAAGACAGTACGCGTCCCTCATTCAGTGTGAGATTGACTACATAACATCTGGCATGAATTTCATTGCCAAGGTTCGACAGCTCGCACGCGAACTGCGGATCCACCATCACACACTCAACAAGTCAAAGCTACTGACCAGCAGCAAGCATATTGTTGACAGAATACGAGTACTATCTAACGATAGGAGAAGTCTAGAGCGGAGGGAGAGGTGGGTCAGAGAAAATCAACAGTTTTTGTCTGACCCATCTCGACTCTTCCAAGACCCTCCAGTTATTGTCGACCATCCGCCCAAACCAGAAGAGTTCGAAGCAGTTTGGAGAGAAGTCTCCGAAGTCCAGCATCCACTTAAAGAAGGCTCAAATAGAATAAATAGCTTCAAGTAGCTGTACAATGCCCTCATAACACTTAAAAAAGAATTCCCACCCATCACTACAGAGGAGTTGAAAAAAATATATTAAGAAGCATGAAGAACTATTCCGGTCGGGGGCCAGATGGTATCAAACCCTTCTGGTGGAAGAAGTTTCCTTCAACGAACCAGTATCTGTCCCGTATTTTCACCTCATACCTAAAGTCGGAAGAGCCTATTCTAAAGTGTTTGGTGGAACGGCGCACAGTACTCCTTCCAAAGATGGGCAACTTAGCTAACCCGAAGAATTATAAGCCAATCACTTGTCTGAACACACTGTATAAGATCATCACAGCTATCCTAAATGGTAGGATTGTTCGGACAATCGGCCCTGTGTGGCGAGAAATGTACGAACAACGCGGCTCAAAGACAGGCGTAGCAGGATGTCGGGAGAACCTGCTCATCGATAGATGTGTCTGCAAAGACGCAGCCTCCTACCAGCGCCTCCTATCGACGGTCTGGATTGATTACCGGAAAGCTTTCGATTCAACCGCCTATAGTCTTATCATCTGTCTGTTGACAAGCTTAACGGTTCATCCGCTCATAGTGAGGTGCATATAGAGATTGATGCCGCTTTGTAAAACCAGATTTACTATGCCATCTGGAAAACATCGTGTGACAAATAACACCATCACCTTTCAAAAAGGTGGCTTTCAGGGCGACGCCATGAGTCCACTCCTCTTTTGCCTCACATTATTGCCACTATCTCTCGCACTTCGCCATTCCGAAGGGTACTTCTGTGGCAAACTTCTAAATTGAAAGCATAAGATCACTCATGTATTTTACATGGATGATCTTAAGATCTATGCTAAAAATAAAAAAATAAACTACACCTAGCTCTAGGGATTGTCGAAGAATACACTCAGGAGATTGGAATGGAATTTGAGTTGAAAAAATGCTCCAAGGTTTATTTGAAGCGAGGAAAGCTTAATCGCATCGCTGAAGACCCTGAGCTGGTCGACAGAAGCCCCAATTACAGAAATCTCAAACAATACCATGATTAAAAGTAGTGCATTTGGACCCATATTAAGTGTACTGAATGTGGAATCGATCGATTTAAATCTAGATGACGTGCGCGAGCAAAATAGGTTTAAAAAAATTATTTTTTGCAGAGTTTCAAAGTTTTTTTTTTATTTCAATGTTTTTACATTTTTGGGGTTGCCTAGAGTCTTCTCAATTTTTGCCAGATTTTAAGACACTATTCCATTATCCATAGATTTCAATATTTTAAAAATTTGCAGCGTTTCCACTTTGATTCCCCATATATCTTCAATTTTTTGTGAGTCCGTTTGATCCCAAGAAAGTCCTCAAATGACAAAACCAAATTTCCTGATGTTTTTATGGGTGCAAAAAATCGATCGATTCTACATACACTACACTTAAGGACGAAGGATGAAGGACGAGCTCAGATCCCATGATATCGGGTCACGAAAGGTTATGCACATAAACAAAAGCATGCACCTTAAGTCTTCTGCCCCGCGACTTTAACAATCTATCTTACGGTCGTGACAGGTGGTTACAGCTGAAATTATACCGCGATTTCGCTGAGAACGGGTGCAGTTCTCGCATTAGCACCTGCTCCCGGCGAGATCCCGCGGTTGTCCTTATGAAAAACTTTATTTATATAATTATATATATATATATATATATTTTGGTATGATCTACTCATCTGGCAAAGTAGACTCCAACATTTTCTATTTTCTTTCCGATTTTTAGGTTACACTGTTAATTCATTTGGTAACCGCAAAAAAACTGAAGTATCAATTTGGAAACGTTTCATGAAATTAAAGTTGTTTAAAAATACTGTTCAATTATCTAAAAATAATGTAATCTCAATCGATTTAGTTTTATATCAGTTTAATTTGAAAGGATTGAATTTAGTTAATTAAAATAAACAAATTATTTAAATAAGAGTGTACATTTATTGCTTTTGAAAGTTGTAAGCTTTCATCAAATACTTTAATTTTAAAGCGTAAAAATCAAAACTGAATGTAAAGAAAATAAATGCGAATTCTGGCAGGAAGAGCTTTTTTACTTTAAACTTTTTGAAGAGTGGAAAAGCCGGAAAGTGACTCAGACAGTATTTAATTAAAATTGACTTTGATTGAAAGGCATGTTTCATTTCCGCCTACCGTTGAGTTGTGACCCACGCATAACGAGCATAAAGACATTAAAGGGGGTTTCAAACCACACGGTGGCCACCACAGTCAATCGTTTGGATTTACGTCCGAATTACGGCCACTTCGAACACCTGTTCGTTTTGGTGCCTAAAAGTCTCTCAGGAATTCCTATGACGAAAGAAGAGAGAAAAAAAACATTGAAAAGAAAAAAGAGAATTGAAAGGCCCCTTCTGGGCAATCACGCACTCGCGAGTAGGTCGGATCCTCGAAAGCGAGTTTGAAAGTCCCTCACTAAAAACATTCGTGAGAACGTTACCCGGACAGGTTTGGACAGGAATCCATTTTGCCAAATTTAATTCGGTAGTAATTAACGAATAACGATAATTTCGCAACAGGGCGGGACGTCCGCATCCTTCAAAGCAGAGGCCGGCGAAAGAATTGAAAAAGCAGATTGGAATTCGATTTAATTGTTGCAAGGAATCTGATTCTCGTTCAAATAAATAAAAGTGTCGTAACATCGATTTTATGATTTTCAACTCAAACCAGGGTGGCCGCTCAACAAAAAAAAAATCCAGGTCGTTTCCCGGTTTTCCCGGGTAAAAATTATATTCTTCCCGGCTGACTTTTAAGCGTGCGTATATCGTATGATAATAATTATTCGATACTAATTGCTTTATTATATAACTTTTGAAAAGAATTAAACATTTTGGAACTCCAAGGTAAAATATATAATGTACATTCTTCGAAAAGTTATTTCAAACTTCACGGCCAAAAATGCTCTCAAAACAGAGAAATAAGGCGGATTTTTCAAGAAAGTAGAGGAATAATAGGGGAACAATTTATTTTGAATAACATTAATATAGGCACCATTTTCGTAAAATTTCCAGTTGAAATATTTTGCATTTTCAAGCAAAATAGAGGAATTTAAAAAAAAAAGTTTAATTTTGAATTAAACAGTTAAATGTTTAACCTACGAAGATGAATCTTCTACCAAATGATCGAATGTCCAAAACAAAAAACCAAAGACAGTTGAATTTCAACCGAAAGAACGATCAATTTTCAAACAAAAAAAAGGATGACTTCTCCAGCAGAAGATTAATTTTCAATTCAAGAAGACAAATGTTGAATGTTCAATGACGATGTTCAACAAAACAGTTAAATTTTCGACCAAAAAGATGATTTTTTATGAAAAACGTTGAATTCTCAAAAAACAATTCAATTTTCAACCAAATAGCAGAATTTTTAAACCTAAACCTAAAGAGATCAATTCTGGACCAAAAATATATGAGTAGACCTTTCAATTAAAACGTATTCAACTTTCAAACATAAAATATCAATTTTCAATCAAAAAAATTACTTTTCTAGCACAAGATGAATTTTCAATCCACAAGAAAGATGAATTTTCAAACTAAAAAGATATGACCTTTCTAGCAAAAGATTAATTTTTAATCCAAAAAGACGAATGTTCAACAAAACAGTTGAATTTTCAACCAAAAAAGATTACTTTTTACAAAAATTGTTGAATTTTCAACCAAAAATATAATACTAAACTTTTTAAATAAAACGAATTATCTTCCAGCCAAAAAAGATGACTTTGTAACGAAATAGTTGAATTTTCAATAAAATAATTACATTTTCTACCAAATAGTATAGACATAGAAAAAAGTTCAATTTCACTCAAGAAATATTTATGTAAGAAAATTCATTTTCAACCAAATAATCGAATTTTCAAACAAAAATGATTAAACTTCAACCCGAACTTTTTCATTTTCAAGCAAATAATAGAATTTTTAATCCAAAAAGGGTGAATTTTCTATCAAAAAGCAAAATATTCAACAGAACGGTTGAATTTTCCACCAAAAAAGATTAATTTTTAACAAAATAATTAAATTTTCAACCAATAAATAGTAGAATTTTTAACCAAAAGAGATTAGTTTTCTACCAAACATAAACTTTCTATCCAAAAACACGAATGTTCAACAAAACAGCTGAATGTCCGACTAAAAAAATTAATTCTTAACGAAAATTGTAATAGCTGATATTTGACATTTCTACCAAAAAAGATGTTAATTTTAAATAAAAAACAGTTGAATACAAGCAACAACTTTTTCTACAAAACACTTGAATTTCAAAACAAAAAAGTTGATTTTCAACCAAATTGTTGAATTTATTGCAAAGAAAAATTTTATTTTCGACCAAAAGTGATGAATTCGAACAAAAAATAAAAATATAATAGTAGACTTTTCAATTAAAACGAATTACCTTTCGAACAATAGTTGTTGGATTTTCTTATTGGATTTTATTAATTCAGTTCTCATTCAAGGAAAACACGGAAAAAGGTTAAATATATAAAAAAAAAGTTTTCGTTCTCAAATATAAAAGTATTTGAATGATCTATCGACACAAGCTTCAAATTCTTAAATATATACATAAAGGAACATTCATTTTTGAACGAAACATTAACTTTAAAATCTTAAATATAAAATGATCTTTGCTATTTTAACGAAAATGGTTGATAACACTGAGCACAATTCCAAATTTTCAATAAAATATTTTTTGATCTAAGTGAATTTTTCTTGTTTCAAGAAATAATGTTCTTTAAATGAAAAAATCAGTCTTGTCATTTCTTGGATTCAAGTAATATTTTTTCTCAGTGTATTACAAACTAAATTATGGATTCAGAGATTTATAAAAGGATTATAAAATTAGAATAAAGTGTTTTCAATTGAGGCAGTTCAACTTGCAATAAATCTATAAATATCAAATTAATTAAATTAGACTTAGAGCTGGAGGCATCGATGGCTTTCTGCTCGTCATTGTACTGTGACACTGAAAACTGTCGACACGTGGGTCTGAAGGCTTAGATTAGACTGTTACGGGCCCAGTTTACCGAAAGGCCCCTAGGCTTCCGGAGATCAGAAACCTAATACGATAAGAATCCTTTCGAGATTCTTATGAAGGATATATAAAAGAGGCCTCGTGTTGCTCTCTTGGGGGTCCAGATTTTATAATCACGACCTGTGTCCAATTCTTCGCCGGAAGGCGTAGATTTCTCGGTTTATTAAAAGGACATATGCCACCACTTGAGCATTAAGTAATAACATAAATAATGAAGTGATCATAAAATCCAGAAAAGGAATGATCGACACGGCACTAGGTAAATATGAATATTAATCTTAATGATATTTTTTCTTCAGGGATAACAGCATATTATTTATTACGGCCATCTACACTAAATTACCATTTATATTTTATACACTACTTGAAAGAAAGAAATTCCTATTCATGTGAATCGAAAAATTGTTTCGCACTGGGGGTAATTGTATAATAAAGTCATTAGGAGTGAAAGAATAATTAAATTATGTAAATGATTGAATGAAAATACTAATTACTTTTAATGATTAGTGGTTACAAAAAAAGAAGGTACAAAAAGAAGAGGGGAGAGATACATGTTGATGCAAAGTGCTTCGGGGAACAGAAGGCCCAAGTCCCTGACGACAAGTGCACGCGCATATAATGGGCCTTGCCCTTTTTTTCTTTCAGTCTTGCTTCTTTCTCTTTTTAAGGACTCCGGTGACTGGCCAGCGACCAGGCTCAATATAACTATAAAGGTTTTATTTTTCGGCATGCCGTTCTTCGGTCGGGACCCGAGACCCAAGTAGAGGGCCCGTCTCCCCTCCCCACCCACTCGCTATCCTGTGGTACCCTGTGCAGATTCCTGGGCCTCGTGCCCGTAAGAAAAGCTATTACGTCCTTTATTTGCCGAGCCATGAGCCAAGAGAAGCCGATTCCTCGGCCATTCTTTCCCACGTGATGTATTGTGGGTTTAAACTTCTTAAAGTTAAACACACTCGAGAATCGTGCCGCGTGTCAAACATTACAATCAAAGATCGATATTGATTTTACACTCGTTGTGTGATAAACTGTTAACTAATAACATTATTTTAATAGTAAATTAAGGCAGAGGATTTGTTTCTTTTTTTGTTTTGTCTATTTATTATACAATTTTTCATATTTAGAGCATTTCAGTTAATGATCAATAATCGAATTTTGTATAGTTTAAAAAGAAGTGATTTTATATAGTTTTAATTTCAGGCATTTATATTTTAGTTGGGTTTTTAGAATCAGCATTTAATATTATGATTGCGGATTCGAAATATCAAATGTAAATTTTTTATTAACTTATTCAACATTTGCTAAACTAAAGTAGGAAGCTTTTAAATTTCCAAGATTACGACATTCGTAAGATGGATTTAGAAGGCTTCCTTTTTTAATTTATAATTAGTTTTCTAATTGCAGTGTAAATAAATCTTGTATTAGTCTTGCAGCTTTTCTAGTTGCAATATTTTAATTAAACAAAAGTACTTTATTACTTCCAATGCCTTTAAATTTTGTAATGCTATACTACATAGACGTCAGATTAATTAAAATGTGATAACATTTTCAAGAAGTTACTGTCTGAGACCATTTTTTGCTTCTTCAGTTTTCTCAGTTTTCTTATACTCACGAGGGCCTTGAATGCAAATATGCAACGTGGACTCACCTGAAACAAAAAAGAAAACAATTCTCTTAGTCATGAACATGCTATTAGCTATATTTTAATTACAGCCTCAGGCAACAAATCAAGAATTATTCATAATTTCATCAACCGCCTTAATCAAGTTACAATTCATAATTATGAAATCAAATCTTTATTGTTTGTTTAATACTTCTAAAAGAATTAATTATAGTGCATAACATTGCCAATAATTATTAAAAATTTTTAAAGGCGTATATTGAATTTTTCTTTTAATTTTCAATACATTACTTCTGTCTCATTTATCCAGATATTCCAGATATTTGTAAAAGGAACCCTAAAACTGAAAACAACCGGTTTGAGACATTTTAGAAACACAAGTTGGGATAGCATCATTTTCTCCTCAATACTGAGAATTTTCCCTGACAGAGGATGCTTGAGAAATGCAAGCTCTGCAAGACAGTGCCGAAATCTTTTCGATCTGGTCTTTTCCGACTCCTAGGCGCCGTCGTACTTCAAGTGATTTATTTGCCGGCAAAGCGCTCTCCCGTTTCCGTCTCATTGGGAGAAATACGTCTGTTTAGAGTTTTAGACAGAAAAAGCATCTCGGAAACTATACAGCTAAGAATACCTTGAATTTTCAATGTTAAAGCTTAAAATGTAAGGATTAACTGTTATTTTAAATTGTTTCATTTTTGACCAGGGTGTCTACTAATTTTCTCCACCAAATTCCCGACTATTTCCAGGGTTATCCCGTTTTTTCCCCGATTGCAAATATGAAATCTCCTCTTACTCGAAGCACGAATGAAACGCATTCAACATAAGGTTTTCCTATGTGTAATTTTACGTATCGCGATATCTTATTTATTATATTTAAACAAACTAATATTTTTTGAAAGTTGTTATTTTTTATAAATAAATCGTTGGATAATTATTATTGTTGATATTCTAATTGATAATTAATTCTTAGATATAAGTCTTATTAATAATTAATTATTGGAGAGTAATTACAAAAAACTATTTTTAATCTTTTATTATGACAGTTTAATTATAACTACATGTTTTTATAACATGGTTAATGTAAAATTCACTTAGTCTTAAACTAAATAATTTTTATAATCGTTTTTGTAGTAACTCTTCAATAATTAATCAATAATTAATCAATGACTTATCGATAATACCAAAGGACTTAAAAACTATAAAACGCTTCCAAATTTTTTTCTAAATCTTCAAAAATCCACATTTTGTTTTAAATTTATTAAAATCTTTTCAAATTCCAATATTTTCTGTAAAAAAGGCAAGAATCTTCAACCAAAAAAGATTATTTTTCAACCAGCTGCATTTTTAACCAAGAAAGATTATTATTTTTACCAAAGGAGACAAATTTTCTGCAAAATAGTTTAATTTTGTAACCCGAAAATATGAATTTTCAACAAAAAAGTTCATTTTCAACACAAGAATTAAATTTTACATCATATATACAGATGAATTTTCTACCAAGAAGATTAATTTTTTACCACAAAAGACAAACTTTCTACTAAAATGATAAATCTTCATTAAACAAAAAATGAATTTTCAACAAAGTAGTTCAACTTTTAACCAAGTAGGTAAATTTTCAACCCTAAAACATTAATCCTCAACGAAAAATTTAATGTTCGATATTTCAATTAAAAAACATTTTAATTTTTAATAAAAAAAAAATAAATTCATAGAAAGACGAATTTTCAGCAAAATAGTTGAATGTTTAACCAAACAGTTAAATTTTCAATCCGAAAATATGAATTTTTAACTAAGGACATTAATTTTCTACCAAAAAAGACGAATCTTTAATAAAATACATGAAATTTCAACTAAAAAAGATCCCTTTTCAATCAAAACAACGAATTTTCAACAAGATAGTTTAATTTTCAACAACAATAAAAATTAATTTTTATCAAATTACAGTTGAATTCAACAAAAAAAAAAGACAATTTTTCAACAAGATAGATGAATCCTCAACCCAAACAGATCAATTTTCAACCAAACAATTGCATTTTTAACCAAAAAAGTTAAATTTCTATCAAGAGAAGAATTATCAAAACATTTTTTAAACTGAATCGAATTATTTGTAAAATTTGAAAAAATCTTTCAAAATAAAAAAAAGGCCTAAAAATCTTGCACATTTTATCCAATATCTTTAGAAATATATATTGAGAAATATTTTTAAATTTTCTTTGAAAATTAATTTTTCAAGATTCTTAAAAAGCTTTAAAAACTTTTTTCAAAACACTCAAAAACTTAAATTTTCTTAAAATTTTTTTTTATTTTCAAATTTTTAATTATTTTTGACTGTTTTTAAAACTTCTAAATCTTCTAAATATCTCATTTTAACCCATATTAGTTAACCCAATTGAAATGATTCAATTTTTTTCTAAAATTAAAAGAAAAAGTTTCATACATTTTTAAACTTTCTAAATATCTTTTTAAATTATTAGTATTTTTCGCAAAATTTATACAAAAAATCTTCATAATTAATAGAATAAGCTGCCTTAAAATGTTCTGGATTCTTTTGTAACCATTTTGGACATATTTTTATATATGTATTTTAAAATATTCTCTTAAGAATTTTTTTGGTTCTCTTGAAACCTTTTATAATTTCTAAGAAGCTTATCAAATATTTTTGTCGCACATTTTCCAAAACGTTAAATGTGAATCCCGGCTTGAATTTGTATTATCAGTTAAATCTCGTTTTTTTTCAACTTTATTTATATTCCCTACACTTTCCCGGTTTCCACGGTTAGCAGACAGCCAGACACACTGTTGATGCTATTATTAGAAAATTTTTACGAGTTTGAAGGTGAGGCACCACAGATATTTGAGGTAATTCAACTATAAACACCATAGGCATAGGGCGAGCCGGAGGGTTGCCAATTTTTTGTCTACTATAACCTATAATTTTCAGTACAAAATTATACTCTCTGCTCGAATCTGCAAATTCGTTCACTCAATCAGAACCGAGATTTTATTGGTTCAAACAAATTGTTATTAGGTCATTAAAAGGTTTTTTTGAAAGAACCAAAATTTTGTTGAAACCAAAAAATGTGTATGTTGTCCGAACCAAACGCATCAAATTCTTCAAAATTGTTAACGTTGATTCGCTTGGTGAATGTGTTTATTTTAATATATTTAATTGTAAAGTAGTTGTTGGTCATGGTGGATTAGGCTTTAGACACTTCGGGTAAAAAATAATTGAATTCGATTAGCTAATAATTGAACCAAAGGTTTCGGCACGCAATGATAACCCTCTTCTGTGGATTTATTGATTCTTACGAAAATCTTAATTGTCAAATAATGTTGACAAGAGTTAAAATGAGATGTTAACGTGTTCGCAATTCACTGTTTTAAAACAAAGTTAACTTAATTTTCTTTGTTTCCTTTTGTGTCATCGTTTCTTAGAGAGAATAAAAAATAAATAAAGAAAAGGTGAATAATTTTTGCAAAATGAAATTGGACACAGAGTATAGGGACCTTATGGGAATGGGATGGAGTGTATACATAGGAGCAGAGAATTTCGGAGAGAAGACGGACAGGTTTCCCATCTTTCGAGCATGGTACCCAATGATTAGTCCTACTTAACTTGAGTCGAAAGCGACGCCGCGGTTCGTTCGAAAGTAAAAGGTATCGTCATCAATTATCTGCAATTGCCAAATTGCTCCAAATTATACGCAGCTTCTCTGTCCCTCTTCCTTTATAATAATATTCTTTTTGCTCCGGAGTGCTTACAAGTCGTTACCACCGGCGAAATCTCAGAGTCCTTAATTTTGCACTCACCCATGGAATGTTTATGCAGAGATAATTGCACGCTACACCGCCAAGAAAAACAACCGTGGAGCCTTCAAGCGACGAGCATTAAACACTCGATACGATTTCATTGAGAGTCATTTCGGACATAATCTACAGGTTATTCCCGTATGTTGTTCCACAATCCACATCCTGCTGACATAATTCATGAACATAATGAATCTGATGCCAGATATCAGAAATCACTGGATAAATAATTTTAGTCGGCTATTATGATAGTGAATTCATGTTCAAAAGGTGCTAATTATAGGCTCTTTATCTGCATCATTATTCATGTTGGTATGAAACTATATTAAGTTGTTTCTGTAGGTAGAAATGGAAATATTTTCTAGAATTTACAGAGCTTGTAAGCAATTTTTGATGTTTCTTATATAAAAAAATTGATTTAACCAAATATCTCGAAAATATCTGACATGCCCCGATACACTGTTGTCGAAAACCTGTTTGGTTGCAAAAATATGTAAATATGAGTTTTAATAGCTGTTTTCAGTTTGTCTATTAAAAAATATTAGGAACTTTTATACCATCAATTTTGTAAATAAAAATATCTAAATAAGTAATTTTATTTCGTGGTAAAACTTCTTTCTTTCTGTTATCAGGCGATGAGAGAAATGAAATTATGGACACAAACTTAGAATATCTTAGTTGATGAAATGTATACAGGGTTGGGTTTCCGAGAAAATTTTAAAGGATTTAGGTTTTATTTAAAAACATTAATTTTCACTTTTTTTAATATTCAATATTTCAAAAGATATTTGGAAGCTTTGAAAAGATTTCAAGAAAATTTAAATCTTGAGAAGATTTCATAAAACTGAAAACAAACGTAGATTTTGTAAGATTTCGAAAAAATAAGTTTTTAAAGAATTTTGAAAGGTTTCAAGAGAATAAACAATTTTCTTATGATGCCTGGGGATATTTCAAATGATTTTTTTTTTTAAATAAATTTTAAGATAAAATTCAAAAAGATTTGGAATGATTTTCTAAAATTTGGGAAAAGAATTGAGAAGATTTTGAAAAAAAT
Source organism: Andricus grossulariae (assembly GCA_011634705.1). Classification (NCBI taxonomy): domain Eukaryota; kingdom Metazoa; phylum Arthropoda; class Insecta; order Hymenoptera; family Cynipidae; genus Andricus; species Andricus grossulariae. The sequence continues at coordinate 220,888,562 of JAABKJ010007545.1, forward strand.
AAAAACTTCTTTTAAACATGAAATAATTCCAAACAAAATGTAGATTTTTTTTAAATTTCGCACGACAAGCTTAGAAGCATTTTAAGAATTTTAAAAGGTTTCAAGAGAATAACAAAATTTTCTTAATATTCCTGGGAAAATTGTTAATGATTTTTTATTTAAAAAAATTAATTTCGAGAAACTGTTTGAAAAGATTTAAAAAGATTTCCAAAATAGTCAACAAAAGAATCTCGAAGATTTTAGAGCCATTGTTTTATTTTTGCAGAATTAAAAAAAATGTTCGGAAAAATTCGAATCATTTTAAAAGATATTTAGAAGGTATGTTTTGAAAAGATTCAGAAATAATTTTAACTTTGAAAAGATTTCAAAAAATTTTAAACAAAGTGCAAACTGTTGAAGATTTTGAAAGAAAATTTCGAAGTTTTTTAAGAAATGACAAATTTTTCTGAAGATTCCTGGCAAATTTGTTATAATTTTAAAAGATTTTTTAAAATTTTAGAAATAATTCGAGTCTTTTTAAAAGATGTTTGAAAATCACCTCTTCTGGTACAAATGTCATTTTTTGTTTGTTTAAAATGCAACTGCTTGGTCGAAAATTAATCTGCTTTGGTTGAGGATTAATTTATTTTTTTGTTATTTCGACTTTTTTGAATGAATTCAGCTCTTTCTGATTTTAAATTGTAATCTATTTTACTTGAAAAATCAACTATTACATTTTTCGTTAGGAATTCATCTGTTTTGGTTTCAAAATCACTACTATTTAGTTAAAAGATAAAATAAATTGTTAGAAATGTTCTTTTTTAGTTGAAGATTCATAATTTTAGTTAAAAGTTGATCTCTGTGTTTGAAAATGTAAATATTTTGTTGAAAAATCGTCTTTTTTATTAATCCTACTGTTTTTAATTAAAATTAAAACCTTTTTTTTAAATTTGAAATATCAACTATCACAAGTTTCATTGAGAATTAATTTGTTTTTGGTTTAAAATTCAACTAATTATAATTAAATTTGAACTACTTCGTTGAAAAAAGCATTTTTCTTAAATTAAAGATTCATTATTTTATTTAAAATTCATATCTTTGGTTGAAAATGTATCTATTTCGTTGAACAATCGTCTTTTTTGATAGAAAATTAATCTCCCTATTAGAAAAATCATCTATTTCGTTGAAAATCAGCTTTCTTGTTGAAAATTTATATTTCCAGTTTCAGAAATTAGACTGATTGAAAATCAATCTATTTTGGTTGAGGATATTTTGTTGAAATTTCGTCTTTTTTGGATGAGTTGAACTGTTTTTGATTAAACATAAAAATAATTTTAATTGAAATATAATCGTAGGAAAATTAAATTCATAAAACGCTAAAAAATAAACTAATAAAGTTCAAAAATAAAGTTATTGCAAATTTTTATTTTGCATAAAAAATGGAGTTTTCCTTAAAATCGAAAAACTGCATGAGCGCATAGCACGCAATTGATGATGCTAGTACATTTATAAATTATAAAGTCAGATCATTTTTCCTTTGATATAAGATATCATATTTTACAAATGGAACTTTTTTCTAAACCCAGTAAGGATCGATTAGCGTATATCAATTGTGAAAAATGAATCGATTATTGCCAGTTTACCGGAGGGTAATTTCATGATTTATCGACTCATTGATCAGCTAAAGATGAGTAATAATTACAGTTTCTTTCCAATATAATTACAGAGATTGCAAGTGAACGTGATTATTGCAGGTTTGCTTTCTGTGTGATGGAAAGGATCCCCAGGAAGTTTGTGTCGACATCGCGTGCTGTAATGAAAAAATTAAAAAAGAAAGGTACTGACTAGTATTACGGAATTTTCCGTAAAACTATCCAGTCAAGTATAGTGCAGACAATTCCGTGACGATAGACAGTTCGAAAAAGAAACTCAAAATAATATTTGAATGCTTTTCATCTTTAATTTAGTTGTTTGTTATTAGTTTTTCTAATTTTTCTGAGAATTTTTTTAACTTTTTAGACTCTCTAGTTTTAGATGTACTCGTAGATAGAGGAAGGAGGAAATATTTGGTTAGTTGGTTCCAGACACGGAGTATATGATACACGATACAGGATAGTGGGCCTTGTCGACTACGTTTTAATGTCTACCTGCCCGGTTTAGGGCCCGGAGGGACCATCCTACTTCCCAGAAAGAAGGGCCCTGTTCCTATTGTTCTTACTAATTGCCACCCCGTATCCCCGGCATCGGCACGACCCCTCGTCGATGCTTAATGGCCGGTTGTCCAGATAGTTACAGGCCCAAGAAAGGCAAATACCGCCTAGGTGCGCTGACTGGCTGGTCCTCATTGTTTCCGAATTTGCTGAACCGAGAAAATCACCGGCTCGAAAAATTACCAGACAGGCAGTCAGTTTCACAGTTTACAATTTTATATTTTAGAATTTTACACTCAGAAAAATTATGTCTGAATTAAACATAGGAATTGTTCGATTCAAGCAAACATTTTTGCTGAGTGTGCAATTAACAATTTTAACCTCTGCATTATTGATGCTATATAGATTCCTTAAACTTTCTGATTTCTGATATAAAATACTTTTATTTGATTTGGAATGCAGCTACTTGCTTCTTAACTCTTCTTTCTTGAAGTTGCAAACTCAGCAAATTACAGTCAAGCCAAAACCATAATTCCGTAATAACCTTCGTAAATGACCTCCGCATTTATTGTACCCGCAAAAAGATGGAGATTGTAAATTGTAAAATTTAAAGACCAAAGACGAAAGGTTTTGCAGCCTTCAGAGGGGTTTATATAAGTTATAAGATCATCAAAGTCTTGGCGAAATTCCTGGTCTTTCATCCCACTCTTTGTCATCAAAGACCTCCTGGAGCGAACGAAGCTTGTGGGAAAGTAGTAATGAATGCAGAAGTTGGCTCGTATTTGTCTTCGCCTGAATTTATTTTTTGCATTTCTTCACAAATTACTGACTCTATATTCCCCGCAAACTCAAGATTGCTTCACTTTACAAATTTATTATCATTCGAATAAAAGAATTGATCTGTATTAACTCAAATGAAAGGCTCGGTTCAATAATCTACCATATATATATGCCAATAACTTTAATTCGATAAATAAAGGATTTGCCGTCTCACACCTATAGGTTAAGAAACAATAAAACCACAAATCATCACAACAGCTTCGTGACTAGGTAAAACACAGCTAATTACAACAGTTATCAGTTTCCTGAGAAAAGTGACCTTATCCCAGTTCTGCAATAAACATCTATACGAACTGCCACTACGTATGAAGGATGGGCCTGCAAATCTGTTCATATTTCATCATCATTATTATATTATATTTTATGATTATAAACAAGGGGTTTCATTACACTAACTCGTTACGGGTCGCTGCAGGTAAAACCCATGTATGATTTATTAACAATGACAGGGACAGGAAAGCTGGGAGATATAAAAGCTGAAATAATTATTATCATCTGATACTTCTCGACAGTTCCGATCGTCACGGACTCTGATTAGTTTGAGTACCAGAGTATAAATGCGAACTGCCTTACATTTACGCACCGATAATAACAAGGCTTACTGTAATACACTTATTATTATAAGTAGCTTAGCTCTAATCAAAAGCAAAATAAAAAATTGACTTATAGTGCTTTAGTATAAGACTGATATAATACTCCGCAATATATATCATCCATCGAGGGATTAACCACTGAATTCAGATGTACACTTATTTCTGAATTATGTCCACTCAAAAAAAAGTTCTAGTTAATGTTACTAGACGCGTCTGGTTAAAAAATTTCTAGTTAGTTTAATCCGAAATTATGGTTAATATGACTAGAAAATTCTAAGGTGAATACATTATCGAGCGCGAAGCGCGAGATCCAACAGGTGCGCGCCCTAGGCGCGCTCAAACTTGCGAGCGAATATATAATATAATATATATAAACAAAGATATTATAAGCCTAGATGCAGCAAAGATAATAATATCTTTGACCTAATTTTCTCAAAAACCCCAGCGTTTTTTTCTTTTGATTTTTTTTTAGTTGGTACTAATATGGTAAATATATTTCAGTAGAGTTTATCTTGTGCCCGCGTCTTGGAGAGAAGAAAGAATTTTTTTTTGTTTTGTAAAATGGAAATTCGCGATTTTTTGCAAAAAGAAGACGAGATATGAAAAAAGTTAAGCAACCAAATTTATTCCTTAAACAAAGTTCTACAAAAAGTCCTTTGGCACTTTTTTCTGTTTTTCGTTATTATTGAACTATTCGCTAGAATATGAATAATAACAATTTTTCGCTGTCATAAATAATCAAATAGGATATAAATCAACAAGAAGAAGACATTTTTCTACACAATTTTTTCCTAAAAGTGTCGTCTAAAATCCTTTCAGAAGCAACATATTTCGTGCTTTAATTATTCGGTGACTTGAGCTCGCACAGCCTGTCCGATTGGAAGTGAATTCGGCCATGATTACTTTAATATTTATTTCGTATTTTGCATTAAATTTTATTCTCAATTACCCTGAAAAATGTATCATTCCCGCAAATTTATCTTATTACAATTCATAACATGATTATTTTCAATATATGTTTATAACAAAAGTTCATAAACTATTTGAAGATATTTTTTGGTAGAACAACTTTGTTTGTCATTTTTTTCGTCTCTTCTGTCGTTTTTCCAAAAATTTAATTTTTTTATATTTAATGTTATATCGTACGATTAAAAGAAAGTCGTCATGTCCTATCTAAAAATTACTAATAACAAACTTGTAGATTCTTTTTGGGTTAACAACTTTTATCGATTAATTTTTTTTCGTACCTTGTGTCGCTTTTCAACAAAATTTAATTTTTTTACATTGCATGTTATCTTTTACGATTAAAACAAAACTACGCGTCATATCAAGAAATTATTGATGACAAATTTGGATGAGTTTTTAATCTTTTTCGGAAGAGCAACTTTTGTCCAAAAATTAATTTTTTAATTTTTAATGTGGTTTTTTACGAATAAAAGAGAAACTACGCATCATATCAAAAATGATTCATAGCGCCTTCTTGGGGCCACAATTTTTGCTAAATTAATTTTTTTCTGTACCTTGCATAGTTTGACCGTCAAATGGAATTTTTGATTGTTTATTGTTTGTTTTTGCGATCAAAATTTCATTTTTCGATTTTTCAAGAAAATTCAAAAGGTTGTTCTAATAGTCTTAAAAAATTATCCGGTAACAGACGACGACAACGACGACGACACCGACAGACAGACAGACAGACACCGACGTAAAACCTATTTTTTCTGACTCAGGGGGCCTCCAAACGTCCACATTTGATGGAATCCACGAAAGTCAATCTTCACATGAAACCAATACCTTCTCATGATGAGAAAGCATATGTTTTGTGCCAATAAAATTTGAATTTTCAATTTTTTAAGAATACTGAAAAAGTCGTCATGAGAATATTGTAGGACTATTAAAAAGTAGCACGTTTCTTCTCCTGACTTTTTTTATATCATGCTTTAATTGGCTTAAAATGTTCATTTACGCTTTTTTGGGGAGATTTTGAAAATGCTGCAGCTCTGTCAATTTTCTTTGTATTGAAAAAAGTCGTGGGAATCATTTGTTTTAATTCTCGATTACTACGGGCAGCCCTCCATGGAATATGTGAATTTTGAAGAAAAAAAATGGTCTAAAAAATTTTGAAAGTGCCCTCACTTTTTGAATGTCTATGCAAAATAGCTGGTTAACGAACTCGATCTTTCTTTTTCGTCCCTGAAACTGTGTGCCAGAGCACAATCCAATCCGATTAGTCTTTCGAAAGTTATCCGATATACAGATGACGACGACGACGACGACGTCGACGACGACAGACGGACAGACGGATAGACACCGACGTAAAAACTATTTTTTCTGACTCAGGGGGCCTCGAAACGTCGACATTTCATGGAATCCACGAAAGTCATTTTTCACATGAAACCAATACCTTCTCATTATGATGAGAATGTAAAAATGTTAACAAATTTAAAGAAAAAGAAGATTTGAAAATAAAGATTTTGCGACGAAAAATTAAAAAAAAATTATTGAAGAAAAATGTTTGAAAAAAAAATTATTGAAAAAAAATTATCTAACAAAAATTTTATGAAAAAAAAATTTGGCGCGTATGCCCTTCTGTACGACGGATGAATACGGCAATCATTAAAAGATTTGTTCAAGTTGAATCTAAATTTATTTCAAGAAGATACGAACACCAGTGTTTAAAGTTACCTATCCCAGTGTCTAAAGTACCTCGTCTCGAAAGTGCGCATACGCAGCTTTTTCACCAGTGCCTAAAGTAAGCCATCTTCAAACGGCGCATGCGCGAAAATTGTTACGCACACAGTCTGCTCAAATCAGGTCCTTTAGGTACCATTTAGAAGCATGAAAACGTCAACTTTTGATGTGGGTGTTGCGAAAATCGAATTTTTTCTACTTTATCTTATTTTTATTCCATTGTTACTTTATCTACTGTCGCAAGGTTTCTTCCTATGCTTATACTATGTACTCATTTATGTAATTCTTTACATTCTCATCCTAATGTAGTCTGTAGGCATGATAACCTTCGAAAGAATGATCTGATTGGATTGAGCTTTGGCACATTTTTTTAAGACCTAAAAGAAAAAGACAAGTTCGTTAGCGAGCTATTTTGGATAAAAATTCAAAAAGTTAGAGCATTTTCAAAATTTTGGAGACCATTTTTTCAAGATTTTACAATTCTATATACGGCTATTCGTACACTGAAAAAAAATTTTGAATCCAAAGAAATGCATTTCTTTGATTTCATTTATTTGAGGCATGAAACCCGTTTACTTAATTGTACCGAATATTGTTTAAAAGCAACAAACTCGTGCATTGATTTAAAGAAATTATTTCTTCAGGCGTTATTTCTTTAAAATAACAAAATATTTCTTGGTCTCAGAATATGAGAGAATTAACTCAAGGAATTTATATCCATAAAACTAAGAACCTAGTTTCCTTGAATGTCGCTTTCGCACCCAAAGAAATATTTCTTTACTTCAATGATTTTGATCCTTTGAATTAAAAAGCATTCTATTTGAAATAAGTAATTCATCGATGCGTGAAATAAATATGTTGGTTTCTTTGAATCAAAGAAATATTGAGATAAATGAAAGCAACATTAATTAAGTGAAAGTGATACTTCTTTCATATAAGGGGATTGATACTGTTGTTCTAATAGAACATGTCAGTAGTCGAATAAAGGAATTTGTTCACTTAGGAAATAATGTATTCACTTGGAAGATATGTTTCTTTCAGTAAATACAGTGAAGCGATTTATGCTCAATAAACATTTCCTTCAAGTGAAGAAATATATTTTTGAAATAACTTGATATGCCAATCGTTAGAAAAAATATTTTTGCAAAATTTTTTATTTAGACAGTGTAGTTCAGAACTATGCCGCCGGGTGCGCAGAGTTGATGGTCTCACAATAGGAATGGATTCTCCAGTCTTTAAGTTAGCCATACATTTTCACCATAGATATAATCTGAAAAAATGTTATTGGTGTTTATCGGTCTTCCTAAGCATTAGTCAGTTGGTCTTGCTTAAAATTCTTTTTTCTACTCTGCAAAAATGAAAATAAATATATTATTAGAAATTACAGTCATTATAATTGCTTTACATTTTTTTTTAAACAAATGGGTCTGCTTAATTTTTGTACTTTAAGAATTCAAAATTTTAAAATGATAGAAGAACTTTTTCCGTTTGAGTAAATTGTTTTAGTTTTAGAAACAAATGAATATTTATTTCCTTTGCAAACAATTTCTTTGCTGTAAAGAAAGGTATATTTTTCCAAAAAATACGCTTATTTGAATCGAAGAATCATATATATGGTTAAAAAAAAACTTTTACTCAGTTCGAGTTACATTTATTTGTATGTAATAATTATCTTCTTGAACTTTGGCCATACTTCTTTACATTACGGAACTCACCTAATCATATCAAATACTTATTATTACAGTCAATAACAAACCTAGTTCGTTCAACGAATATTTCACAGTGTCAAGTAAATTTTTCGATGTCTTCGTGAAGAACATTGAAAATAAGAAAATAATTTTCTTGGACAAGCGACACAAGGAAAGAATATAAATTTATAGACATAAGTTGTTCACTCGAAGAGCATCTACAAATTCGTTAAGTTTTGAAAAGGACGAGTAGATTATCTTTCAATTGTAAAAAATAAGAATAAAAATATTAAAAAAATAAATTTTTAGAAAAACGACACAAGAGACAAAAAAAAAATGAAGAGACAAAAGTTGTTCAACCAAAAATTTCTGCAAATTTGTCATAAACTCTTTTTATAAAAATACATTGAAAATCAAAAATGAACTTTTTGGAAAAACGATACAAGCTACAGTAACTTTTTATTTAATAAAAATTTTCGCCTAAATTATATCAACAAATTTACTTCGAATCACTTTACGCTAGGATGCGTATTTTTAGTTTAAATTATATGAAATAGCGTCCAAAATAAACAAATTAAATTTATGCAGAAATAATACAAGTTGCAATAAAATATGTAATGACAAGATTTTTTTATAGGATGCGCACTTTTTCTATTTATAAAAAGAAGACAATGAAAATACGTATGTTTCAATACCAATACATGTTCTGAATTGTGATAATATAAATTTATTGTGATGATAAATTGTTCAGGGTAGCTGAGAATAAAAATTAGTGTAAAATAAGAAGCAAATATTAAAGTAATCCTAAAAAATAAAAATTGCACATTATTTTGCAACATCTGAATAAGCAGCAACATCTTGAGGTATAAGTATAGTATACATTTGATACAATAGTGTTGAACATAATGTAGAAAAGTTCAGATTTTGGACAAAATCGAGTTCGGAGCACGAGATACGTAATGAGAACGTGTTCATTAAAGCCGAAGGAGCTCTAACAAAAGAGAAATTTTGACCAGACAGATGACTGTTTAAAAAAATAGTTGAATTTTCAATACAAATTTTAAATGAAAAAAAGCATTTGAATAGAACCTTACTTAGATGTTTAGAGCAGAGTGTGTAGTAACTTGTTACAAGAAAATGAATTACTGAAAAGTTACGTTATATGTAACTTCTAGGTTAACGTCGTTACTTTCTTAAAAAGTAACTTGTAACGTAATTTAATTACGATATATATCTCCTATTAAGAGATGTTTATGGGTCAGTTATAGCTTGAAAATTAATATCTTTTGGTTGAGGATTCAGCCGTTTGTTACAGTTACCAGACAAAGTAACTTCAAGTTACCTAAAAAGTTACTTTCTTACGTCCTTAATTTTATAATTTAAACATCAAAATAACTAAGATGGCGAATCATAAAACCCTAATTTCAAAATAAATAGGCATTAATTAAAGTAAATAAAACGTACACATTTTATTAGCATAGAGCTAGATTTCCAAACCAAAAATATGAATTTTCAACAAATACGTTACTTTTCAACCAAATATTTGAACTTTGTACCAAAATAGTTGAGTTCTTAACAAAATACATGAATTTTCTTCCATATAGTTGAATTTTTATACCGAAACTATTAATTTTCAACAAAAAAGTTAATTTTCAACCAAATAGTCGAATTTTCTACCATTTTAAAACAAAAAAGGCGAATTTTTTACAAAAAAAAAACAAAACAATTTGAAACAAAATAGTTACATTTTCAACCTAAGAGATGAATTTTAAACTAAAATTATGAAGCTTCAACGAAAATGGATTATTTTTCAAGCTATAACTGACCCATAAACCTTTCTTAATAGGAGATATATATCGTAAGTAAGTTACGCGACAAGTTACTTTTTAAAAAAGTAACGAAGTTACCCTAAAGATTACATATAACGTAACTTTTCAGTAACTTATTTACTTGTAACAAGTTACTACACAACTCTGCTATGAACATCTAGGTAAGGTTAGATTCAGATGTTTTTTTGTAATTACAAATTTTTGTTGAAAATTCAACTATTTTTTTAAAAAGTCATCGTTTTGGTCAAAATTTCTCTTTTGTTAAAGCTCCCTCGGCTTTAACGAACACATTCTCATCACGTATCTCGTGCTCCGAACTCGATTTTGTCTCAAATGCGAACTTTTCTACATTATGTTAAACAATATTATATCAAATGTATATTATACTTATTTCTGTACCTCAAGATGTTGCTGCTTATTCAGATATTGCAAAATAATGTACAATTATTATTTTTCATGTTTACTTCAATAGTTGCTCCTTATTTTACACTAATTTTTATTCTCAGCTACCCTGAACAATTTATCATTAGAATAAATTTATATTACAATTCAGAATATTGGTATTGAAACATACGTATTTTCATTGCCTTGTTTTTATAAATAAAAAAGTGCGAAACCTATAAATAAAATTTTGTTATTACGTATTTTATTGCAACTTGTGTCATTTCTTCGTAAATTTAATTTGTTTATTTTTAACGTTATTTCTTACAATTTAAACTAAAAATACGCATCCTAGCGTCAAGTGATTCCAAGTAAATTTGTTGATATAATTTAGGCGAAAAATGTTGTTAAATAAAAAGTTATTGTAGCTTGTATCGTTTTTCCAAAAAGTTAATTTTTTATTTTTAATGTATTTTTATAATAAGAGTTCATAACAAATTTGCAGATATTTTTTGGTTGAACAACTTTTGTCTCTTCATTTTTTTTGTCTCTTCTGTCGTTTTTCTAAAAATTTTATTTGTTCATTTTTATTCTTATTTTTTATGATTGAAAGATTGAATTAGTAAAATATAACCGATTCTCAGTTAAATTCTACTAATTGCTGTAGCTATAATTGAGTCACTGACAATTAGTAGAATAGTATTGATTGTATTAGTAAAACGAAAATTACTAATTGATCAGTTATAGTTGTATTGAAGAAATCAGTTAATTTGAAGAGGTTATGTTCCAAACACATTTGAGCACCATTTTTAAATGTGAAATTGCTTAAAGTTTAAAATTTGTTCACACATGTGGTAATCTCTTATTCATTTATTAAAATGAAAATTTCAAAATACACTTTATTATTAAAAATAATATTGGAGTATAAACAAAAGCTCAATTCAAAAATTGTTCCTCTATCAATATATTCTAAGTCTATAATTGATTCACAGCAGTTATTGTATAACTGATTAACTTCAGTTACGGTATTTTTACTGTTCAAATTAGTAAACTTCTGAAAATAACTGATTCATCAATCAAAATTAAGTGTACTGAATGAATTAGTAAAATTTCTACTAATTCAAATTTAGAGAGTTACTCGTCCTTTCCAAAAATGGGAAATAACGAATTTGTAGATGCTCTTTGAGTGAACAACTTCGGTCTATTAATTTCTGTTCTTTCCTTGTGTCGCTTGTCCAAAAAAAATTATTTTTTGATTTGTAATGTTTTTCACGAATAAAACAAAAACCACGCCTCCTATCAAAAAATGATTAATAACAAATTTGCAGTACTTTTTAGGGTGCACAATTTTTGTCTTCTTATATTTTCTTTATCTTACATTGTTTGGCCGCAAAATGAAAGTTTAGATTTTATATTATTTTTTGTGTGATCGAAATTTGAATTTTCGATTTCATGAATAATTCAAAAAGTTGTTATAATCTTGTAGGGCTTTCAAAAAGCAACGTCGTTCTTCTCTTGAAATTTTTCATATCGTGCGTTATTTGGCCTAATATATTAATTTTCGTTTGTTTCTTTGGATTTTGAAAATGCAACATAAATGGAAATTTGTTTTTTATCATCGAAAAAGTCATTGAAATAAACTATTTGTCTTTTTGTACACTACGAATAGTCGTACATATAATTTTTAAATCTTGTAAAAATTGGTCTCAACAATTTTGAAAATGCTCTAATTTTTGGATTTTTTACCAAAAATGATAGGCTAACGAACTTGATCTTCAGTTTAGGACACTTGAATAGTTTACCAAAGGCCAATCCAATATGTCAATTATTTAAGAAGCTACCCTCAAAAATGTATCATTGCAATAAATTTATATTATTACAATTCATAATATGCATCATAAAAAAACACACACCGATATTTTGGCTAAAAATATGATGGGATTTAAAATTTAAGTAACTACCGGACCAAGAGGGGTTTTTGTATCATTTTGTTATTAGGTTTCCATTAAATATTTTTTGAATCTCCAAATATGAAAAATTTAATTTCTTGTTTTTTTTTCTATTTCGAGTGTAAACTGAATGGAATCATCGATACTGCTGAAGACGTTCTACGTAACTATGGGAGATAAAGGAGATCCCATTTTACAACCTGATAAATATTTATAAAATCTATTATTGAAAGAAGAAACTGTATTATTAAAACAGTTCTAGCAGCAATTAATATTTCACTTTTTAATACTTTAGTTAGATTTTTACTTAAATTGAACTTCTCTTCAATACAGTCCAAAGCTAAATCGAGAAAATGTTATCAAACATTGCTGCTACGTCTTAAGATATTAATGAATGAGTAGAAGGTACTATAATGTTATTAATGTCGTTTTTTAGATCCAAAGTATTTTTAACGTACGACTCAGTTTTTCCTGAAGTTGGTTTTAGAATATTATATAGATATTTTGCTAGATTGTATGTCGGTGATTCAATTGTGGAGACAATTAATCTCCAATTTAGACCTGGTTTATGTATTTTAGGTAGCGCATAAGCTTTTGCCACAACACTACCATGGGTTTTTAATCTGTAAGCAACTGACTCATTAATGTATCTTTTATTTTCTCATCTTGAAACAATATCATTGCATTTGCTTTCAGCTGTTGGAACTAAATTGTTTTAATATAAAAAAAGTTTAAATTATAATAATATTTATGTCATTTTATATAAGTTGTTATTTGCTAAAATGTTCTGTATAGTTTAATCATAATTTTATTCACTGTCAGCATAATGTTGCCTTTATCGGCATTCACAAATAACAAGTCTTGGTGTTTTTTTTTTTAATTTAGCATAGTCTCTGCAATTTTATCATTATTTTTCAATTGATTGTTTCTATTGTGATTTGAAATTAATTCTGTTACTGTTCTTCTCATTTTTAACCTAACTTCATCATTATCTAAATTTTGTATGGAGTTTTCAAAATTTTCTATGATATTGTTTACAGGAATTTTATTAGTAACGTAAGGAAAACCAAAATTTTTCCCCAAGACTGTTTGTTCACATTCCTTATCATAAGTAATTAAATGATGAATAAAAACATGCATATCACCTTTACATTTTTGAAAATTAGAAGGTTTTTTAAAGTATATATCATTTTTATATTTTACAGTTCCCCATAAACGAGAATTTCTATATATTGTATATACAGTAGAAAAACACACTTTCATACTGTTTTCTTCCTTCATCCGTAAAAAAATGAAAGATTTTGCCTTTTCTCCCCGTGACATCAGTGAAGATGAGAATGTTTTAGTATTAAAATTGGTAAATATCTGCAAAACTTTTCCTTTTGAAATCCAAAATTTTGTACTTGCAAACAGTGTAAAGTGTTCCAAAATTGAAATTCTCCAATTTCATTAATAATTTTTACTTTTTCTACGGTTACTCATTTTCTTAGAACTTCCTTATTTTTGCATCACTATAGAACATTTCGAAGCCTGATTTATGATTTCATGGATTGTTATGTCAAATCTTTTGAACCTATTCTCTTACAGTTGTCCAAATTTTTGTTTTAATCTTATCCCAAGTTAGAACGTGTAATTTACAAAGCATGTGTTACGTTAGTTTAATGCTTATACTTGGTGGAATTTGTTTTTAAATTTCTTTGCTCTCACTCCCCAGATTTGTTCTAATACATAAAAAAATTATCTCAAAAATTAAGACAAATTAGGTAATATGAAACCGTCCATCGGAGATCATGAAGTTTCCCATTGACCGCGAAATCAATGCATTTTCTAGACGTTATGAGTTTATTAATCAATAATAATAGTCAAATAATTTTATAATTATTTAAATAATGTGAGCGATCTAGGATGTACATAGTTTTAATCTGGGTTGGTATAACGCGAAATATTATTTCACATTATATTAATTCAGACTCACAACACAATCCAATATCGCACTCTGTGTAACCTGGCAGTTTTTGTATAAGTCTGCTTACGCAGCATTTCGAAACTCTAAAATCTTGGCCTCGAGAGCTGAGAAAATATTTTAAATTCAAGTTTATAAACGGGCATTTTCTTAATTGTAGGTGCGAACTCACCAAAAATAAAATAGTGCCCGTAATTAGATATTAAATTTAGGGCCCTAAAACTCTAACCAATAAAAATAATTTGTAGATACTCCTCTTTGTGTTTTTTTTGTGCTCATCATTTTCACAATCATAATAGCTACACTTTCAAAAATATTTGGGATTTTGACACACTTTTTCCATACTAGTGTGAGGAAAAATTGTAACAGCGGTATTATAATTTTGCCTTACACTCATTTAGCCTGTATAGCGGATGATTGACCCTCGATTTATTTAAAACTGCTCCGCAACATTACATTCCATGTATGGGAATATCACAATAACAATAACGGTGTAGATCTATGTAATATACAAGGGATGGAAGGATAGATGAATTGGAAGTAAGTTAAGAAAAAAAAATGTGTCATTGGAAAAAGAAGGAATGCATATGTATGTACCCCAAAGCCACGGTACACGCGTGCACACGAACACAAAGTTTTCTCCCCCTTCCATTAAGATCTCTTTCTTACTCCTGTTCATTGAAATTCATGCTTGATCACAGCGAAACAATGTGCTTGGACCGGTCATAGATATTCCCCCCCCCCCCCGGCCTCGTCTCTCCATTCCATATGCTACGTCTCTCTTTCTACTTCCCGATACATATGCCGCATGACTTGCAGGCAATCTAACAGATCTAAGCATGGCTGGCGCTTCCAAACAAAGCCACGTGCTCAGCAAAATTCTGACCGATTAATACGGGATTTTGATCTACCCGATATAATTAATTAAGGCTGGGGATAATATATATCAGGATCGTTTACCTGATTGAAACCCTCAGCCTGTAATCTTTTTGATTCAAATGGAAATAAAATAAAGAATTTCTGACTAAGGTGCCAATTTCTGCAAAGGTGTTAATTTAAAAAATCGCGACCCAATTATGTCACTAACATTCTGCTGAATATGGGATTTTGATCTACACTATAATCATCAATTAAGGTTGGGGATAATATACATCAAGATCGTTTTTCTGATTGAAAACCTCGACCTGTAATCTTTTTGATTCAAATGAATATGAAATAAAGAATTCATACTTTCTGACTATATAAAAATGCTGACGGGGTTCCTGTCTCGCAAGTGCAATTTCCTTTTCACTCCCATCCTAATTTCTAACTTTATCAAAAATCCCTACCTAATGTACCCTTACTATGGATCGTTGAGGCATATTGTTCAAAATACATCAATGCAGTATCAGGTGAATTTGTGAAGTGAAATGTTTTTGTGTACTCGTGTGTATGCGTGTACTGACAAACTACTGTAAAAAATCTCAGCCCAGTCTGAAAATTAAAAATACCTGCAAGAGCGTTCCTTATTAATTCCAAACTTTGCCATTTCGAGTGGTAGGATCAATGGTAAGCTCCGCCACTACCATTTGTGTTGTCTTCCGGTTATAATGTATCTTTCGAACATACTTGATAAGAATCTCCATTAGATTTGAAAAGTTATGGTTCAAGCTCTGTTTTATCATCTGGCTTCTAACTTGATCCCTTGCATATCGTATACGATTAAAAAGGGACGATGACATCATCGTCCTGCAGTGTGTAGGAGTCAACCCCTCACAGCAATCATTAAACAACCCATCCTTGGACTTCTATTTACATTTATTTTGTGGACAGCATTTCGGGGCAAGTTAAATATCTCTCTAAAGTTAAATAAATGAATTACCTAACGGAAAAAGTCATACCTATTTGTTGAAGTGTATAGTTTACCTAAAAAAGGAGGAGAAATACTTTACTTCACTAAATTTTCGAAAAATTTAAATATTTTTAATCAATAATTTGTTTTCTAAAAATACATTTAGATTTTTAAACATTGAAAATTTGTTATTTTGTTTAAATAATTTATATTTCCATTTTTCGACAGATTGTAATATTTTTTTAGGCACAACTTTGATTTCTAATAGTATTCTTGAATGATCAAACAAATTCAATTCCTTGAAATTATTTTCTTAACCAGGTTTATATTTATTTAAACAGTTATAAGAGTATTCTCAGAAAACAAAATTATTAGCTTAAAATATTAAAAGTTGTCAAAAATGTTTTGCAATAAAATGTTTTTCCTACTTTTTCTAGGTAAACAGTATACTCGTACAAATAGGTATTATTTAAATAATTGAGGAATTATTTGGGAAATTATTTTACTGCTTTCATTGACTAAAAAACTCATAACGTCTTAATGTCTTAAATTCGCAGAGTGGCAGCTGTTCATCCTCGCGATGAACTTCCAGTCTTTCTAAATGCCTGTTTCGGATTTGTGTTTGGAAGCTCACGGTAGTAGCTGTGAATAGTATGCATACCAATATTGTCTGCAGAAACTTTGAATCATTGTTTTTATAATATTGATCTCCCATTTTACAAGTGTGGTTGAAACGAAAAGATGAAATTCCGACGTAACCTTTCATGAATGAAAAGTTTGAGCTGCATCGCTGAAATTGATGTCTCGTTATTTACCTTTTGTATTGAGTCCCGCGTAGTATTTTTGGTGGTTGGTGCCTTTTTTGTAAAGAAGATAGTTTCGTTTTTCTCCCTAAGTCTCCTAGCGGTACGACGAAGTGCGAAAGGAAAAGGATTCGTCTTTTCGCGAGACACCTTTTCTTTCCTTCGTGTCGTCAGCCGTCTCGGGTTCTGAAGAACCATTTCTGATTGAATGGGATATTGAAAAGGATTAGATAGAGATGGCTCAAAATGCATATAGATAGTATGGGATTATATCAAAATTGCATGGGATTACAAGGGATACAATATTGTATTATAATATATTGTATAGGTTAAACGGTGATTATTGAGTCCATACTTTGGTAAAAACCTGGTTTGTGTGTACTTTTGTGTTTATGAGGTATTTATGTGTGAAGTGGTGTTTATTGGGTCCGACCGACTAAGTGCCTTTTTATGTACTTAATAGTATATTACATCACAAGTAGGGTTAGGCACCATGTTATGAGACTGTAGAGCCCCCTGAAAAGTGAGCTTAAGATAACCGTTTACTGAAATGGTGCGAGAATGTCCTATGAAGTGCATGTTTTTTGATAACACAGCTACACAAAAAAAAGTGGTCTGTCCGGCAGACAAGACCCCCCTACCCTTATGTTTTCGGGTTCGCTGAATCCGAATCCGGGATCAGCGTAACGGAGTTGGCTATTTTTTTAAGGTAATTTCAAGGTCAAAAATCGACAGGGACGTGTGAGTGGATTGAACCATAGTTCCTATATGTTTTTGGGATCGCTGAATCTGAATCCGGAGTCAGTTTAACCCCATCATGTTAGCTTTGGCCAATCATAGGCATCGTAGAGAATCTATATAAGAACAACATAACCTGAAACTTCAGTTTCAGGTCAGCCCTGAAAAAGTTAACTGCAATGTTCACGAAACGTCGGCAAGATTCGTAGTTTTGCACACGATTGAAACCCGAAAAAGCTTTAAATTAAAATTTTAAATTTATAATAATGGATTTATTTACTATATGATATATGTACTTTATTTATTATTTTTCTAGAATTAGAGAAGGAAGGGGGAATAAGAGAGATTGCGCCATTCACAAATGTTCCTATAATAATGGTAAACCTTCACGACCATGGTCGACGAATTATTTTAAAAATTATTCATGAAAACTAATAAGGATGTGAAACTTTACAAAAAAGAAGAATTTCCCTTGCCAACAATTTTTCAGGTTTTAATGTTCGAATTTCCAATAACTTTTTGAGCTAATTTTTAGAAATTCATACGAGCATTTTACACTATAAATTATAAAAATAATAATGCTGAACTGTGAAAATTAATATATCTAAACTATAAAACGTTTGATTGGATTATGAATTCAGTATAACATGTGGTGGGTAAAGGGTACGTCACATAAAAACTCAAATAAAGAAAAAACTTTTACTTGAGTGTCCTGAGAAAAAATATTATTTGATAAACAGAAGGGGATATTAGGTCATGATCAAACTCAATATAATAAACATAAGATTTGTAAAAAAAATTCTGAAGAAGTTTAGGAAATAGTAAAAGAGCATTTCAGTACGATTCCACATAAAAAGTCACAGTACAATGCCTCAAAAACTAAAAGGAAATATGAGGATTCAAGTTCGTCCATCATGAAACTTTACGATGATTTCAAGATTTCTGCTTTTTCCTTTCATCAACGCAGAACTGATGTTTGCAACAAGTGTACAAAATTTGAAGCTAAACTTGTATTCAATTCCGAAAGTGAACGTAAAGCATCCTATCTCGATCACAAGAAGAAAAAAAATATCTAAAGAGATATTTTGACGAATTTACCTGATGATTGCTTAGTTCTTGAATTTTATTATGCACAAAATCTTGCTCTTCCTAATTTGAACGTGAATGCATAATATTGCAAGCTATTATTTTGGATGTATATACCTAATATTCATTGCTTCAATAATAATCGACGAAGCAAATTGTATAACTTCCGAGAATGTGATGCTGCTAAAAATGAAAATTCGATTTGCAGTTTCCTGTATGATTTTTTTAAATAATAGTTGAAATGTAAGCACAGAATTAGGCAAATTATTCTCCTCTCTGATAACGCTGCTTGGTAAAATAAAAATAAGACTGTTTTTCGCTATTGTGAGCGGCTTTTAAAAGCCTTTCAAATAGAAATCGTTCATCTGTTTCCGATTCCTGGCCGCTCATCAATGTAATAGAAACTTCGGTCTCTAGGGTACTTTGTTGAAGAAGATTCCAACAGTGAAAATTCCATCGTAATATCTAAATGTTGTGTTATAAAAATCCCAAGTCCTTCGAAGTAGCAATGCGTGCTCACATGATAAAAGATTGAGATGCAGCACTAAATACAATGTTTTATGCTGCTCCCGAAACCAGTAAAATTTAATTTTGTGATCTCGAAATATTTGAAAATAGTATACGAGACATCAGGAATGACATCAGGAATTACGATTCTGCTCCGATGAGGTTCAATTTATTTCAAAAGAAGTTGATAAGTTCACAAAATATGCGTTTATCTGTTCCTGAGACACCAGAAGTCTCTGAAGCAAAGAAAAATGATATTTTATCCTTGACGGAGTATCTGCAGGAAGACGCAAACGTGGAATGTTATCAAATTGTCTTAGGTAACTGCAATTCACATAAATGAAGAATTCGCATCAGAATCGGACAGCTATGAAGAATAATCATAATAGGGGAAATCACATAAAATTGTGTTTTTCACGCTTTTAAACTATTTATTTACATAGATACGTTAATTCTTAATATCAGTTTAACGTTTGTTTATTGAAAAATATATAAATTTGTTTTTCCTAGGGTTCCAATAACCTTCAAACGGCCTTGGTTATTCATAAAAAAATAATAATTTGGCTACTCATTACTTTCCTGTATCACATGAAGGCTTACAGGCTTAATTTTCGTACCATTTATTCAGAATGGTACAATAGTAACATTTCGGAATCGTACCGATTGCCTCATCAGATTGTCTATTATATGATATGAATAATTAGATATATTGTGTCAAAAATAAAACGTAATTAGTCAGAATTAATGGAATAGTAAATTACGATACCTTTTACATTTCGCAGAATTTAACTGTAGTTTGTATGTATGTTTTTTTGAAACCAGTTATTGATATGGACAAATAAAAATCGAAAAAGTTAAGAAGTATTAAAACAAACGTTTTTAACATTATAATAATAATTATGAATGATCATTTAAAAAAAATATATATATATATATATAACGTGTAATATATATAATATTATTTCAGAATGAAATTGAAATACGTATTTATGAGAGTGGATGCTCAGTTAGGAAATCTATTCATTAAAAATGAATTAAAAATTCTGTTAATTATAAAAAACGTTCTCAATGTAACGAGCGCTCATACCTTAAGATAGAGAAACAATTTTATTTTTTTTAACTCAACTATTATAAAATTTTCGAGTTTCGAACAATTAATTAATATTAGCATCCACTATTTTAAATCTGGATTTCAATTTCATTTTGAAATAATATTCTATATGTTGCACGTCCCATTTATTAAAAAAATGAGCTTTTATAATAATATTAGGAGCGTTTGTTTTAATACTTCTGAACTTTTTCAATTTTTTATTTATCCATATCCATGATTGGTTATAGAAAAACATACATACACACTAAAGTTAAATTCTGTGAAATATAAAAAGTTTTATAATTTACTATTCCATTAATGCTTACTATGACGTTTTATTGAAGTGAAACTTCCTTTGGGACGGGAGTGAATTGAAAAAAATGAGCAACCGCACGAACGGATAATTCTGTGTTTCTCTCTCTCTCTCTCTGTCTTACAAGCATACTTTCTCTAGTCTACAGAGTGCGTCAGCTAAAGCCGGACAAATTAAACAATTTGTTTCATCCATCTTTTTTTAAATGTAAATGTAAAGTCACAAGAGACCTTCATACACAGCATTTGTCTGATCCCCATTAAAAAACTTTATTCGATGTATCCCCCAGCTCGAACTACGGCCTCGATTCCTGATCTGAAGCGTGCGCACGCACGCTGTAACGCAGATCTGTCCATTTATGCGAATGCTAACTCAACAGCAGTCCTTAATCACGTCATATTGGGATGTCGAGATTTGTTAGTGTCCCTTTCGATCACCCTCCAAACGTAATAGTCCAGTGGATTCAAATCTGGGCTGTTAGGAGTCCAGAACCCTTTGGACCAAATTGCATCTTTCAAGTCGCTTAGTCCTAGTAGCCTCGGAAAGAATTTGTCGAACCTTTATTGTGTATGATTTGTACCTTGAGTCCTCCTCGGCAATTCGACACATTTTTTGGTTCACTCACTCGTAAAATAGATGCCAATTTTCGCAAAGATCTCCCTGGATCCTTAGAAATCAGAGCTTGGGCCCTTACAACGACTGCTGGGATCCTTGAGGTGTGTTTTCTTAAGTGAGTTTTTCTTGCCGGCATACCTGAACCTTCTTTAGACTCTAAACTGGTATATTTTGCCACAAATTCATAAACTGTTGATCTCGGGTAACCAAAGAACCAAAAATATTTCTGTTGCTGACCGCCCAGCGCGAATCTCTTATATAATTGCTACTCTATGATTACACTCCGCATTCTATCTCAACATCGCGGACATTTTTAGGTTACTATTTTTTACTGGGAGCACTAAGCTATCTTTAACGCCAACAGTCACATCTGGCGGAGACACAGTATGGCGGGAAATTAGAATTGTAATCTGTCCGGATTTAGCTGACGCACCCTGTATACCTTCTCTCTCTATTCGCGTCTTCCTTTTGTGCGGCGATTCGCAATTGCTCTAAAGGCGTCTCTTCGATATCCCCACTACTGCCACGCTAACTAAAGCGTTATATGCTCTCTCTCTCTCTTCTCCCTCTGCACTCTCTTACTATGCGATCTCCTCAAAACTCATGTCATGATGATTCCTTACAAAAAATTTCAAAGTTAATCCATCAAAGTCTCACTTCTGCCGTGTGGCCCACTGCCACACACTGGTTTTTTTGACATAATATGTCTAATTGTTCATATTCTATAAGAAGCAATCTGACGAGGGATTCGACCTGATTCCGATACGTTATTATTGTCCAATTCTGAATAAATGGTCTGGAAGAAGTCGACAAAATAAGGATTTTCCTTATAAATCCAATTCGTTGTTTCCCAGACGTTAAATTAAGCATATTTACATCACGAAGTTCTTTTTATACTTATACACACATTGACTGGTATTTCGCTCAACACAACTATGTTTCTAAAAAGGACTTTCTGCTAGGAAAGATTTTCTTATAGAATGTAGATTACACGACCTTTACCCTCGCAACATCATTAGAACCAGATTAGCCATTTTACTACCAGCCAAAGTCTTACAGAATTTTGTTGAATTACAAGTCTAAATTAATTAAAACAAAATTTGAAAAAAACTTGAGAAATTGAAATTCGAACAAGGTTATGAGATTCCTACTTTAAATAAACATAGACTCTTATATGCTAATAATAACATACATACCTCAGAGTAATGATCTTCTAAATTTGGCTCTAAGAAACATCGTCGTTTTTTCGAAATTGTAAAAGATTTGGAATCCAACTTAGAAAATATACCCAATAAGGCCCAAGATGAAAGTAGACACAAGATATTAACCTTAACTTCCGAATATACAGGGTGTCCTATGAAACAGCCGGAAGTATGTAATTTTGCACAGAAACATAGACCAACCGGAATACGGAATTCGTCACAAAATTTGAAAATGTGTGACCGTTCGCGAAGAAACGGACCTTATGCGGAAAAATCTATATTTAGTTTTTTACACACCTTTTTGGTGACAGCTGTGTGGGATATTTGCTGACTCGCGTTGTGCTTAGAGTAGATTTAAATTTGAGTGACAGTAGCACTTGTGACCTTCGAACTCGAATTGAGCGACCTGGGCAGTGAAGTCGTTTTAGATCCAGTGACTAGTGATGTAGGCGTTTCAAACGAAAGCAACTTTGACAAAATGGTGTAAGGGAACGAAATTGTCGCCAACGATCAGGAGCACAACTACACTCGCGGTACTTTAACAGTCGCATCACACAGTCCCTTGAGCATGCAGCTTCCGACCCGAATCCCCAGTCATTTCAGATATCAGGCCGGAACTTCTCAAATACCCACTACAACGCATAGTGCTCAATCTATCCCACTCGAAGAATCTGGGAACTATATAACATTCAACCTCTTTGCTGTGCTGATCGAAAATCGCAAAGTGGGCCCAAAATGTGTGGGCCCACTTTCGAAAATACTGACCCAATATGGCGACCAAAAATTTTGAAAAATCTAATGAGTTTGCGAATTTGTATGCAAATTGGTACTAGGGGGTCATTTGGGTAGCTGAATAAGAATTCGAGGTCGAAATTTGAAGTTTCGAAAATACCAATATGGCGACAAGCAATTTTTAACAATCCAATCAGTTGGTGGATTTGGATGAAAATTGGTACTAGAGGGTTATTTGGGTCGCAGAATACGAATTCGAGGTCAAAATTCGAAACGGCTGATCCAATATGGCAAATCAAAATTTGAAAAAATCGAATGAATTGGCCATATTGGATCAGCCATCTTGAATTTTTCATTTTTGATCTTAAATTCGTATTCAGCGACCCAATTAACCTCCTAGTATTAATTTTCATCCAAATCCGACAACTCATTGGATTTTTCAAATTTGTTGGCCGCCATATTGTGTCAGTATTTTCGAAATTTCACATTTTGACCTCAAATTCGTATTCGTATTCCGTTTAAACATCAGGAACTTTCCTTCATAACATGTATACAAGTCATCCGTAGTTTAGGCCTACCTAGTCCATGACATTTATACACGTCATCCGCTGTGAAGGGGTTAAGGCCGCTCTTGAGTTTATCCCCAAAGAATATGACGGCCACAATATCCCCAATAGTAAATTCGTCCGCGACTGTCTATTCGCGAGAGATTCGGTGCGACCAGCGGAAAGGCCACTTCTATTGCGGCTGATCCGGTAAGGGAATCATCGGAAGCGCAGACGCCTATCTCCAAGACAGAGAGATTCCCTTTTTGGAAGATCTTTTGTCAAGTATAAAACTCGCGTTTTCTCCTCATCAAAATTTAGGTCAACTACAGGTCATGCTGAATACAGTGACCCAGACCTTAGAAGAAATCGTCCTTCAATACGGAGTCCGGGTCAGTAAAATTCTAAAGCAATTAATTGATGCTATCGGAAAACAATATGCTGAGAATGTTGCCTACTGTATGATGTGCGCTGCCCGCGCAGAAGTCTTGAAAAGTTTCACTAGAAGCCTGCTCTCAGATGGTGGACTAAAAGTTCGATTCAAAAATCCGACCACCTTGCAAGAGACAATAAATGCAACTCAAGCAGGTGAATGGGAGGTTAGGTATCAGGACATCCTTCGTCGCGATGCCAAGCAAACCCAAAATGGAAATACAGGCCCCTCGGGAAATAAATTCGCTCCATACCCAAGCCCTTATCGCGGCAAGTCGCCAGTATGTTCCCTTCAAGCAGTGTGGAAAGAAAATGGGGGCATTCGTGGTCAGGGTCGCGGAGACGATCGAAGTCACGATCGAAGAAATCCAGCCCCTGTAACCTGCTTTAATTGCAATAAGTCTGGACACTATTCCAGAGATTGCAACAAACGGGATAACACTCGCGCGCGTGTCCAAGCCTGCTATGTGTGTGATAAAGAGGGACATCTAGCCCGTGAATGCCCGCGAAAGAAATCCGCGTAAATTACCTGTTAAAGGTGCGGTAAAGCGAGGCATTATGCAAAGCTATGTCCTATTCATAACCCTCTCCCATCTAGCCAATTCTGTGACTTCCGTAAAATTACTGGACACAATAATGCGAATTACAAACGCAGAAACGAGCCCCTAAATTCAATTACCGCCCATTTAGAAGAATAAAGAACTCGATTTGCCGGCACAGAGCTGAAGTTACCGATAAAGAAGCACCGCTAAAAGGTACCGTGTTTATAATTAATCCGTCAAAAAAAAACTCCCCTATAAATGAATTAAAGGCTAAAAATTTTAAAAAAGACAAAATAGAATTTTTTATTGATACACGTGCGGAATTAAATCCAATTAAAAAGAAGGTAATAAAAACTAATATTCAAATCGATCGTGAAAATGAATGTCATATATTTGGAATCGGCCTGAGCACAATAAAAACACTAGGCCAAATTAAATTTAAAATAAATGAAGTTGAAGTGATATTTTAAGTTGTCCCAAACAATTTCCCTATTGTCTAAGGCGGCCTTCTAGGGATGCCATTTCCCACCGATCAAGATGCCGTTTTGCACATTAAAACAGGTAAAATGACATCTGACATCGGTACAATCCCATTTCGTAGATGAAAGACTGTCCATTTAGCGGCACGAACTCGTCAATTAGTTTCCTTGCGCATCGAAAATCCGAGTATCACAGAAGGCTATTTGCCACGTATCGATGCTGGTCCAGGAATGTTTATAGGCGAAACTTTAGTTTCTCAATTCGGCAGACAGGCCAGAGTTTTCTGTATAAATACCACTAGGCGTGATGTCGAATTGACAATCCCTCCATTTAAGTTAGAAAAATGCGATATCCAAATCCCAGCCCCTCGAAAGCCAGAAAAAGCCTTAGCCGAGAAGAGCTAGAGATCTGAAAAAGCGAAAAGAATGGCAGAATTAATAAAAATGGTTAATATGGATGATTTAAATAGTGAAGGAAAGATAACTTAATAGAAATTTTCAGCCAATACTTGTATCAATTTCAGTTACCGAATGACAAACTTTCATGCTCCCACGTATTAAAACATAATATCACTATGACCGATAGTAACCCTGTGCACTACAAGAAGCACAGACTCCCCCCGCAACATAGGGACGAGATCAAGAAACAGTCTAAAGATTTGATAGAAAATGAGGGTATAGTTCGCTCGAAATCCCCTTTTAATTCCCCAGTCTGGGTCGTGCCCAAGCGAATAAAATAGGAAGGTACAAAAAAGTGGCGAATGGTCATGAACTATCGCGCTTTAAACGAGAAGACAGATGCCGATGTTTATCCCCTGCCAAATATTACAAATATTCTGAATCAGTTAGGGGGAGAAAAATATTTCTCGGTGCTAGATTTAGCATCGGGGTTTCATCAAATTGAAGTGGAATCCGCCGTTCGCCATAAGATTGCCTTCTCAACACCATTCGATTACTATGAATTCACTCGGATGCCTTTTGGACTAAAAAATGCCCCTGCTACTTTCTAAAGGGTCATGGATTGAGTTGTGACATGCTTGCATGAGGTTGAACTCTTCGTCTATATGGACGACATAGGTATATACGCCAACTCCCATCAACAGCATACGGAAAAATTAAAACGACATTTAGCTAGATCAAAAGACGGCAGTCTTGTCCTTTAACCCGACAAATGTAGGTTCTTACGGATAGAGGTAACGTATCTTGGGCGCATAATTTCCCAAGACGATGTGAAGCCTGACACCAGAAATGCATCAGCCACTCTAAAGTTTCCCGTCCTAAAAGTTGAGAAAGATATTAAACAATTCCTCGGTTTGGCCGGTTATTATCGGCGTTTCATTCCTGATTTCGCAAAAACCGCAAAACCATTGACCCAATTACTAAAGCAATCTTCCAAGTTCGTTTGGGGACCGGAACAACAAGAATCTTTCGACAAATTACGTCAAATTTTATCTAGCGAACCTCTTCTCCAGTACCCGGACTTTACTCAACCATTTATTATAACGATGGATGCGTATGGATACGCTTTGGGAGCTGTTCTTAGTCAGGGACCCATCGGCAAAGACTTGCCGGTAGCATACGCTTTGCGAACTTTGAGCGATGCCGAGAAAAATTATTCTACCATCGAAAAAGAGTTGCTAGCCATATTCTTCGGCGTAAAGCATTTCCAGACTTACGTTAACGGGCGCACATTCACCCTGGTAACTGACCATCGACCCATAACGTGTTTACATAATTTAAAAGACCCAGTATCTTGATTGGCCAGGTGGCGCATAAAATTATTATCCAACTAAACCCATTGACGAAAAGTACTATCCCGAAACCCTAACCCGCATTCCCAAGAAGAGACTGATTGTCGGATATTGATCTTGCAAGATCAACTAACTGACACAGACTCAAATCCCGACGATTTTAATATGTACAGTGAACACGAAATAGAAAAGGTATTTTAATTTACGACAGTAGACGAAAAAGTAGCTAATGAAAGTAGTTGCGACGAAACAGATGAAAGGGTGGTAGAAAAAATAGGTCGGGATGTCTCCGCTGAATGTGGTGATGAGGAAGGGGGCACAAAAAAATCTAGGTCAGTACGTGACAAAGTTGTGTGTCCCCTGACCTCGTGGGTCTTTCGGGAGGAATGAGTCCTGGCTCATTAAGGGACAGTTCAAGGGTTAACTGTCCGAGTGTGAGCCGAGCTGCCCAGCTGGTTAACATCGACTGAAAATCTGCAGTAAAACAGGTGCTCCGATGGGAGCGGTAGCAATCTCCGAATAAAAGGGAAGTAGCTAACGAAAAAAATTAGGAAGAAATTGTGGTCCTAAAGCAGGTACCACTCAAGACAGACTCAGAATGACCGTCAACTCGATGTATTTATTCATGTGAAAATAAGTGTACAAATAAAAAAAATTGTCGGTAAGGTAGAAAGACGGTCACGTAACCCACTCGTCACATGGCATTAAACAGGCCACTGAAAACTTTAAAATTAAAACCTTCAGTA
Organism: Andricus grossulariae; assembly: GCA_011634705.1. Classification (NCBI taxonomy): domain Eukaryota; kingdom Metazoa; phylum Arthropoda; class Insecta; order Hymenoptera; family Cynipidae; genus Andricus; species Andricus grossulariae. The sequence goes on from JAABKJ010007545.1 coordinate 220,916,034, forward strand.
TCGCCAGATACGGAAACGGTTTAAATAGTATCCCCTGGAACCAAATCGAGACTGTATTTAAAACCCACTTTGGAAAAAATGACTGTCAAATCACTGTGTGCACCGGCGAAGTGCAAATCACACATGAATGGGAGCGTTGTGGTAATACTCGCGGAATATCACGATTCCACAGAAGCAGGTAACTGCGGAGAGAAAAATACTTATGAAATAGTTAGGGAACGTTTCTACTGGAAAAACCTGAAAGAAGACGTACACCATTTCGTGCAAAGTTGCGACTCATGCCAAAAGAAAAAACTCGTTAGGGTAAAGATAAAACTGTCTAGGAGAATTATAGACACCCCGACTAGATCGATTGAAAAACTAAAAATAGATATAGTACGCCCCTTACCCCGAACTGATATGGGGAATGAATATATTCTTACCTGGCAGGATTCTCTTTCCAAATATTGAGGTGCAATTCCATTAATAAACACGGAATCCCCCACAATAGCTGTAGCTTTCGCCGAATCCAGAATCCGAATCCAGTCCAGAAGCGATGCACACTGATCAGGGTTCCAATTTCGTTGGCAGTATTATGGAAAATGACAACAAAATTTTGAAAATTAGGCAGTATGAATCCACTGCTGATAATCCACAATCGTTAGGAGCACTCGAACGCAGTCATCACACTTTCGTGGAATACCTCACACATTATTTTGAAAGGGCGAACTGGGATGATTGGCTACCTTTGGCTATGTTTTCCTCTAATACGGCCGAATTCGCGAACGAAACCGTTCCTAGGATGTATGTGCAATACGTAGATGATCTGCTGAATCGGCTGACTGATACGCAAGCCCAGGTCCATGGTCAGCTTACCGCTGCAAAAGTGAGGATTGAACGGTATTATGACAGAAAACTAAATGAGTTACATTTTAAAGTACATTGGAGAGCACGTTTATTTGTTAAAAAAACCGCGTAAAAGTAAGTTCGAAGATCATTATGTATGGCCATATACAATAAATATAATTTTTAACGATATGAACGCGGAATTGTAAATAACGCCAAATACGAAAAAAATTGTTCATATGAACAAATTAAAACACGCGATTTTGAGAATATAAAATTGTTCGCTAAAGTGATAACTAATGCAAAAGAGAAGCTCTAGAGGAAACAATAAATAACAAAACAAAAATGAGTAAAATAAAATGAGCAAAAAGTAAGTATATAATAAGAGATACATTTTTAAAAATTAAAAAAAAATATATATATATATACATGGTGTCTCAGACTCAAGTATCCGGACTTTTATGGCTGTATACAAATAAAATAAATCTAAAATTCCATTTCCCAAAATCAGTTGAAGTTTTAGTTTTTGAGTAACGTAATATTCAAGCTGGACTAATCAGGAGCGCCGTATAAACAGTCGAGTGTGCGTGAGCGAGAGTCCACCGCAGTGTTATCGAAGCGAGCGCAGAGGTGGGGTTAGCGAAGGGAAAATACTACATTGTATTGCCGCTCACGCACGCACGGCTATTTATACAGCGCTCCTATTTGATCCAGCTTAAATATTTTGCAACTCAAAAACTAAAACTTCAACTGATTTTTGGAAAAGGAATTTTAGGTTTATTTTTTTTATTTTCATACAGCCATATAAGTCCAGACACTTGAATCTGGGACACTCTGTATATGAAAATGAAAAATAAACAAATAAAATAAAAAAGATCTTAAAAGTAAAGATCTTTTTTATTTTTTATTCCTGTCTAACCTATTTGTACATACAGTTTCTAAGTCCGAAGCTATTTATTAAACAATAATCAATAATAAAAATGAAATAATCTATCATTTTATATTTGCGATTAAGAATATTCTCTACAATCGGATTCTTTTATTTTCACAACGTAAGCTGCACTTCAGGCAAGCTTTGTCTTTACGACAGCTATCTAACTTTTTCTGTATAAATTTCGATATTTTTAATTTCCAATCATCAAATATTATAGACCTAACAGTTAGGTAAACATGAAAAAATATCTTTTTGATGCGTCTTCTCGCCTTTTCTTTCTGTGGTATTATTTTTCTATCTGATAATAAAATATAAGGATTTCTTTCCTTTATAAAGCCCTGTGCTACTTAGAGTCTTTCAAATTATTTTCTTAAAAATAAATAACATCTCTCTCTTTTTCTTTCACTCGCTCTATTTTCTCTCTCTAAGGATACTTTTTATAAAGAAAGGAATTTTTGATAAGTGTTTTCCCCAGTGGCTAACCGCAGATCTAAACAGAGTTAGTATGATATTTTATAATGGCTCATAGGCACAAAAGGTAAAACTATCTTTGGAATTATCTATTCCTAAATACAATAATTATATTACGACCTGTCAATAAGATGTTATGGCTTAATCCGCAAGGGTGCCGTCCAGGCATGTTCTCAAGCAATGAGCTGGGCCAAGGAAGCCTCGAGTCGCAAGTATGCGCTATTGCGTAAGAAAAGGGAGAGCGAGGGAGAGCGTCCCAGAGCTGACTCGACTTTTCATTTTGAAAAGTGTTCTTTCCGGTGACCGGATTTTCTAAATATCCAGACTCATGGTCCTTTTGGAAAGTGAAAAATATTTTGTCTTACTCTCAATCTTTTGTGGACAATCACTTTCGCAGCCAGGTAGTGGAGTTGACACCTCTACCTCCCTGTAAGTGGCTTGGAACACAAATGATTTTTAATAGAGGCAATCGCCTAAAATATTCAATAGGTTTTAAGGCTCGGGTGGATCTATGCCACAAATGATTTATTTAAATTCAATTCAATTTCAAAGCTCAAGTGGATGTTTGCCACAAAAAGATTATAATTCGCTCTGAGAGGCTCAAAAGAATTTTGAGTTACTACCAGGAAACTCGCAAATCGCTTTTCAAACAAAATTGCTTTTATGACCTGTTTGGAGAAATTGATTTCTCTCCACACCCCTGAAGCGAACTTTGTCCTTTTTGGAAGAGGTTCTGACAAATTAGTATTGAACTAAGTGTTCAATCGCTCTCCACACTGAGAAGATTTTAGGAGGCAAGAAGAAAGGATAGATCCTCTAATATTTCCCCTTGTGATCTACTCTGCCGATCTACGCTTTTCAGCCGCCAGATCCAGAATGCCGCTTTTCATCTGAGACGCTCTTTTTATCTTCTTGCTACCATTCATCCTCCACGCTTACGTAATAGCGTTTGCGTGGGAGTTTGTTGAGGTCTGCGCTTTGCTCTCTCTCTCTTGTGTGATGCAACTTTTCAGAGATTAATCTCAAAATCAAAATAATGATTAAATTGCCATGCATGTTGTGACAAACCAGTATTTTGATTGCCTAATTCACAATCCCGTTTATGTTCATAAATGCGCGTTTTTAGTCTGCTGCCAGTCTCACCAACATAAATTTTATTGCAACATTTACAATTTATCATAAAACTATACAAGATGAGTTTTCTTTGTTGTCTTTATTTTTATTAAAAAAAAAAGAAAATTGATTAAGTGTGTGGTTGTTAGTGAAATAAACATTAATATTGTATTTTTTTAAAGAACTCCTAAGACGTTCCGAAAGACCTTCAACATATGGTAGCGACACCTTAAGTTCAGATTTATTGTGACTTTCATTCCATTTTGTATTTTTAGACGAATTATTTATACATTTCACGGATTCTTTCTTTGCTGATTTTATTTATTAATTGAAGTGGGTAATTATTTTGCATGAGAGTAATTTTTAGTTGATCTAAATTTTCTTTGCGGTATTCCAATAATTCTATGACTTTTTTCACTTTCTCGATAAAGTCTGCGGTTCTTTAATAAAAATTATATGAGATTCTGAAAAAAGTGGCCTATCCTAGAATGGGTGACTAGTCGAGTAAAGTTTCGACAACTTATTTTTTCCGTGTAAAAAAAAATGTTTTTAGATGAGGTGACTTTATATTTCTCCAATGCATTTTGGCTTGCTGAACTTAAAAATCTCTTTGAACAAATTTGTTATGGATTGGTTTTCGAACTTTTGAATGTTTATTTTCGTCTAAAACAGTGACTTTTTTAAATTTCGGTTCATTGCACCTCAACTACCAAATTGATTAGGGAAAATGGGACTAACATTCGTTGCAGATACAAAATGGCCCCCACAAAGGGTTGGCTGGCCTGGCTGCAGTCAGGGGGCCCGGGGCCGCGGGAGGCCCGCGCTCACCCGCTACTATTTTTACAATATGAATCTTTAACTTTTGATATTTTCCTTAAATAAACATGCAAAATTTATGCTTTTTGGAGTTAAAAAAGAAGGCTTGGGAGGGGGGCTCGCAAAATTTTGTGACCAGAGGGCCCTTGCCGGGACGTGGGGGCCATGAGATACAATGATCGTTACTTTGATACCTTTTGCAACCAGATTGGTCCTTTCTAACTTGAGATATGGTTCAGAGAATACAGCTATCATCAAAAAACATTTTCTTTTTCAAAATTCATATTTCGATAAACAATCCATAAAAAATGTTTTAAATGCGATTTTTAAGTTTAGCAGGCCAAAATGCATTAGAAAAATATAACGGCACTAAATGTACAAAATGACTGTAAACTAGAGCTACTCTCAGCTGATCACTTGACTAAATTATACAGTGCGCCCATGACTGATGACACATACCGGGATAGGTCCGCAAGTTTGAGCGCGCCTATGGCGCGCGACTCTTGGTTCTCGCGCTTCGCTCTCGATAATGTATTTACCTCGCGCTGCGTGCTCGGTCTAATCATCGACAACTATAATTTAGTGATTGTGAATGCTCTTTCGTTAAAGCTCATTCGGCTTTGACGAATATATTCCCATCACGTATCTCGTGCTTCGCACTAGATTTTGTCCAACATGCGAACTTTTGTACAATATGCAACACTATTATATCAAATGTATATAAACTTTATTTCTGTACCTCGGCCTGCGATTTTATATTTATATACTGCAAAAAAAAAGAACAATGTTATTTATCAGGATTATGTTAATATTTGTTCCTTATTTTTCATTGAATTTTATGCTCAGTATTTTACTGTAACCATTTTAAGTCTGAGGTTTTCTTTTTATTGATGGTAGCCTGAACAAACATCTAGAGTTAACTAATGTCACCTTAAACGCTCACAGTCGAGGTGTAAGAACAACAGCAGTAAAAAACAAACTCTAACTATACATTGTATACCCAACTTTGTGACTGATACAACATCGTCGTAAGAGATTTGAAACAGCGTATTAAATTGTTAACATCTATATCTCATCAGGCACTTGACTTAGGCCGTGGCTGATAATGAAAAATCAAGTTCATCTGAGATAAAGTTTTTAAAAACACAGTGATATCAGTATATATAATAATAACAGTACCTCAGCTAGTTGGGCGCTCGAACTTCCTGTTAGACGTCTGGGTTTCGATCCCTGAGTCGGTACCTCTAGAAATTTTTTTATGTACTTTTACACTGAGGTGCTAGTGGTTCGGATGCCCCTTGAAGCTGCAGGTTTCCCATCATACACTTGACCCAAATCTAGTCAATAAATGATAGGATGAAAAGGAAACCAGGCATTATAAAATGCATTATAAAACTGCATAGTAAAAAAACTGCATTATAAAATGCGTCCGTGACTGACGGTACATACCGAGATAGTTCGGTGTAGAAAAATTTATGTAATCCAATATCTAATCCAATCTGCCCTGATTTCGCTTAAAATTGACTAGCGACCCGACCCCCAAGAAATTATAGCTCCTTGATATAGAGTGCCTTCGCTCAAGAAATAACTTAACTCTTCTAAAGAAACCTATAGTTTAAATTGGGGTAAAATCCAAACCTTTAGAGCGACGGTGGAAGAATAAGTAAAAATTCCGCAGCCGAACCCCCGTCCATCTGCTAGGAAACCAGTCGTTTTACCACACGAGCTACTGTGACTCGTTCCTGTAAATTCGTCCTTTCAGGGCATGTAATACATTATGATATTATGTGTTATCGCAGTGGAAGATTCCTACACGGAACAAAATTTCTTGAGGCGAATAAGTGAATCTAGAATATATAAAACTCAAAGGAAGTGTTCGCTTAGATTAGGTAAAACGTTAATTTAGTTTGAGTTGAGCATTTAGTTTCTGTATATAAGCTATTCTCGTAGATCAGTAATTATGACTAAGTTGCTAAGCTCTAGAATTTATTATTTTCGACAGATTGCATTTAATTTTATCTTTAAATTAGAAAAACATTTATTTGTTATATAAATATATCAACTTACAGAAGCCAATTTTTGGTCTGGTATCAAGAAAATGAATTTCCCTGAAATCCGTATAATGCATCTGGATGTCAAGTTTGCCGTTTTCCTCGCGTTTCTTGATATTTCAATTTAGTTACTGTCTACAATCGAAACACTTGTAAATTATTACCACCCCGACACAAACTCTATTTAATATGAACATTCGCGTTCATTTTAAGCGGTAAAACTATTTTAAATGTCTAAAGTAGATCTGAACTGACACTGATCCCGATTAGACTGTCGCCATTTTATTTCGATGCTCCCATAATGCATCGGTACTCTTTCGATAATTCCTTCAGACACCTATTCTTAATATTTCTATTATAACTATACTTATTATGTGTAGCGACTATACAATATCACTGGCATACGGAAAATGGTCAAAGATATTCATTTTCGCTAATCCAGGGATCTTTCTAAATTCCTTCGTTCGTTTTCAGTTAAATGTTAAGCTATAATAAGGAATAATTTCCCTGCCATAGCTCAATTTTTTTACCGTGTATTCAGGAACCTCGGAGGATCTTTCACATGTTCCTGTACAGGTTAGCGCACACAAACCCGTAGAGAATATCTTGACGTTTCCTGTGCAGGAATTCAGTGAAGGAAACTGCAGATGATCCTGTAAACGAACATGTATGCAAAGGAACCTTTAGAAATTACTGTACAGGTTCCCTCACGAAGTGAATTGAGGCGCAGTCTCCTGTACGGAAACTTGTTCAGGGTCCTCTACACATGAACCTGCATGGGAACTAATTCACTAGAGTTCGCTATACGGTTCCATTATGCGTATGCTCCTCTACCTCTCATTACTTTAAAGTACTACCGTAACTTAATGGGGGTTTATAAGTTTATAATTTGCCACTGGGTGGAACTGATCTCTTCAGAACAGGCTGCTACATAAAATTTCGATAGAACTTCACTTACAGGTAAGTTCGTTTAATCGTTGACTTGTATTTTGGGCCTCTTCCTCGAGATCACTGGTAGATGGTTAAAAAAATATTCACGGCAGTGACATATTTTATTTCTGTTTTAATCAAAATTTGAAGTCGCCACTGAAGTAGATGTATGTCTTGTGGTGTAAGCAGAAAACTCCTGTGTATCCACTTCGCTCTCCTGTAAGATGAATTTATCTATCGACTTAATGTCTGTACACCAACTGCTTTATGAGGCATTTGAAATTATATAAATAAGTCTTGCTTCCCTCCTCGATGATCTTCTCTACTCTGGATATAAGTCATCAAATCTGATGCAGGACATATGTTTTCTTTACTGTAGAAGGGTATCAGAAGCACCCGCTGCTTTGTATTGTCCCGATTTTTTTATTTTTTGCAGGAATTTTAATTTAAATCTTCTCCTCTAGATTCCGTACGTCTATTGAATAGATCAGGGATAATGTTTGCATCCTTTGACCCGTTAACAAAGCAAGTAAAACAAGCATTTTTCGCGATATCTTTTCAAGAGAAATTTGGTTATTTGGAACCCATTTCCTGAGAAAATCTATTACAATGTTTGGGTCCCAATTTAAGGCTTACTTGAGTTGAGGTGGTCTTAAGCTGGCTGTGCCTTTACAAAACATCTTAACCCTTGATTCTGGTTCAAGTTCAGGGCCTAGAATAAGGGTTATAACTAACTTTGTGAATTTTATTGAACAATATGATGCTCCTTCATGAAATTCTGTCACCAAAAACTGAAGAACGACCGAAACTGATGAAGCGAAAACGTCAACATTCTGATTTTGACAGAATTTCCACCATCTTCTGATGGGCGCCTCGTATTGTCGCAGTAATGACCTACTGAATAATGCAATTGTAATATCGATCGTCTCTGCAGGCATACCTCTTGAAGTTAAGGCATGCCTGATAACACTCCTGACACCAGGGAAAGCTGAGGCCATAGAGGATGTGGGGTCCTATTTGAGGAAATTAATAGATTAGCAGAGGGTTTATAAATAATTGGTTCGCTTTCGAACATTGACATACACAGTGGATACCATGACTGTGCAGACCATTGAGGAACAATAATGATACATCGAGAACCCTCACTCTTGATTTTCCTTAATATTTTTAAAATTGAAGAAAAGGGAGGAAATCCGTAAAAGAAATACGGTTGCCAACCTAATGTGAAAGCATCCACTGCAATTGAACCTGGATCTTTCTTTCAATACATATATTTTTTGCATTTCAAATTAGCTCTACTTTCAAACAAGTCAATATCCGGTATCAAAATCAGCTGCAAAGTTTTCTTTTGGACTAATATGTGTAGCAAAACCCCATAAATGGCGGTTTTCACTCCACTGTCAAATTTGTTCTGTAATTTTGTTTAATTTTTTACTACGCGTTCCTCCCATGTGATCGAAATAGCTAATTGCCATTGTACTGTCAATTCTCAACAAAATATTAGCCTCGATAGTATTTGGCAAAACATTTCAGATCCAGAAACGCTTCTAACCATTCTAAATAATTATTGTAATGTTTCTGATAATCTTTATTCGGAAAACCACTAACTTTCTCCTCGTCGCAACATGCACCCGAGCCTGAATTAGAAGAATCTGAAAATATCAATACACGAAATTTTGGAATCTGTATTGGACTGTCAACTGTGACAATGTTCGCTTTGCACCATTCTAAATCTTCGTTTAATTTGGACTTAAGTTTTATCTTTGCTTCAAAATAGTCATCATTGCACCTTAAGGCTTTTATTTTCTCCCGTCCTCAGTCTTACGTAAATCCATCCACCTCTAGTAGCTTGGCAACAAGCGCTTAGTGATCTTACAAACGATAAAAATTCACGTATTTCACATCATTTTGTTATCAGAAACTTTTCTACCATTTCTGAAATCCTGAATCTTTTGTCATCAGAGAGCTCAAGAAGCATTTTTATTGAGTCTAAAATATAACCAAGATCTTTGCATCTCGTAGGCGGTATGAGCTGACTTTTCGATTTGTTGATAATAGAACCTAATTTTTGAAGTAAAGAGTTTGTTTTATTTATATTATCGATGCATTTTTTAGCATCGCCACCTGTTAAAAGAAAATCGTCGAAATATGCCACCGAAATTAAGCCAGCCATTTCTAAATGCGCTTAAACTGCCTTCATTATTTTCGTAAAGACGTATAGGGCAGTATTTAAACCGAAAGGTAAACAATTATACTCGTATAACTGTCCCAAAAAGTAGAATCTTAAGTATTTGCGACTTTCGTTTGATACATCTACCATATGATAGGCATCTTGCAGATCTAAGGATGCCGTGAAACATCCTTGATGAATCGAAGTCCTAGCTGTCCTAATATCTATGAAATTATCAAGATTTTTAAGATTTAATATTAGCTGATTTGAATCATCTGGTTTTGGAGTAAGAAAAATGCTCGAAATAAATTGACCTGATGTAAACCGGCAGTTTCGAAGGACAGCCTTTCTCTAATAACATACCCAGCTGTCCCGAAATGGACTTAACGTCACTGTAGGACCAAGAGAACTCTGTAGACAGATTGTTTTGAAATACAATTCGTGAGAAGGGCATGTCATATCCCTCAATACATTTTAAAATTATTTTATCTGCACCAATGGTTTCCCACTGTGCTCTAAACTCGTTTAGACTGCCAAAAACAGTACTTACTTTGGTTAGTTGTATCACCTCCGTGAGCTCGGTCCTTGGTCCTGAGCTCGACCCTCGTTCTAGCTTCTGAGTTGTTTCCGGTACCCTTGTTGAGATTTGTTGGTCCCTTTCCGTTGCCTGTTCTTCGACGAAAACTAGCGCCTGAAAGGTTGTTGACGGGGCGGGCCCTTAAAGTTCATTGATGTTTTCCTCTACGTGGTTGCCTTGGGCGAGGGTTGTAGCTCTTCGCCGGATTCTTGGAGCAATGTTGCAGTCTTAATGTCATCTTCTAATTTCTTACCAAACAGATATTCGTCAGTCAGAGTTTCCCCCAAGGTTTTTTTCTTGTGATCGATTCTTCTCTTTGAAGGTCGATTAGCAGTTTCCCTATATTGCTAATGTTCCCGATAAGAATCAATTTTATGATATCCTCCGCTGTAAGTAACTTGTTAACCGTAGTACCCAAGGCTGAGCAACATAATATTATGTTCTGCTGCTTGGACACAAGCCGATTGTCTCTTGTTATAATAGACTCCTGGAGAGGAACTTATAGGATTTTAGCGTTAATCTTTGTAGGCCGCACTATTGCACAATTACTGGGGATAGGATATTCTTTAAACAGGTTTTCCAACTCTTCTTGCGGCCCAGCGTACCACTACTATTTAGAATTTTTGAAGTGGCCTGATGTTCGCTTGGACCGTCTGCTTCTTTATCTTTAGATGTGATCGCTAAATATGTATTTTCTTGTACAGAGGACCCAGTGTCGTCGTGAGGTGAAGGATCTTTGTCGTTTTCGGATGGATCATCATACGATTCAGAGACAGAGTCGCTCGAAATACTCGAGTCAGATGAACAAAAAGATTCATCGACAGCCATGTAAAAAAAACAGGAAATATTAAACAGCATGTTGATGTTAATAACAACAATTTATTCACGAAAATTTCTTGAATTATACAACAGTTCTCAATTGCTAGAAACTGAGTCTGACACAGATTGTGTACGTAATTCCTTATCAATTTTTTAACAGCAATGTCCGGTTGATATGACAGTTAATATGACATAACGTGTAACAGTCCTGAACTGTTAAGACTGTCAATGAGAATCCGAATGTATGCAATGCAATCAGATTCCTGAAATATGACTGCACCGAGTCATTACACAGTCCTGAACCATCAACCGACTTTCGATTTTTGCCCAGGCATGTAAGAAAAAACTTTTTCTTAGAGTTTCTCGGTACAGTGTTTCAGGAGTTACGCCTCTGAGGCATAATTGCGTCAACGCTTTTGACAGTCCTGAACCATCAAAAGTGCCTGGGTCTAATCTTAAGGGAAGGCATTCATTTTATTTCGGATTTCTTATCATATGCTCTGCGCGTATGATATTTCTTCCTTTTGAATTCTGTTAAAAACTACTAATAAACTAGTCAAAAACCTAACCTAATAAAGCAATACTTATATCGTCGTTGTTAAAGACGCCTTCTTTTCTTTTCTCTCTTTAATTTCTTTTCCATCTTTTCTAATTTTTTCCTGGTCTGTCTCTCATCCTCCGTGGATCGCTTCCTTTTGACCATATTCTCAAACACAATTAATATCAAAATTGGAATAAAAAAATATGTGTTACTTTCATCGGCATAAAGAATGGAATGAGAAGTAGAGGGGCATACGCATAATGGGACCGTATAGGGACGGCAGGACGGCACCGTCGGCAGGTTAAGTAGGGGTATTACCAGTGATCTCGAGGAAGAGGTGCGAAATACAATTACTATTATCTTGATTTTAGATATTCAAAATTATGCATGGTTGATTTAACTACATGAACGTTGATTTATAATTTCAAAAGGTTAAATTACATTTAAGTTACTCTGAATCCAGTCACGCAACGGAATCATCGCCCTGGAGAAAAAATTCACTTGGAAATCCACGTGTAATTGTCTGTGGAAAAACACGTAGGGATCATCTGGGATTAATTATATTAATTCCACGTGGGGCTATGCGTTGAGTTTCACGTGAAATTTGAGTCATAAATTGAATAAATTAACGTAAATGAAGGAAACTACGTTAATTTCCCAGTGAACTTTAACGTGGATTCGCAAGTAGATTTCTACGTGGAACTCCAAGTAGAATTCTAAGTGAAACCACATCTAGAATCATGGAACGAGACATAGTAATACGGGGTACTCAACAGTCAAAAATGGCACCCCTTTTTGAGTGTCTTTTGCGGGTTAGGAGATTCTTTTGAGATATTTGCAATTGAAAATTATGTTCAACGTTCCATATTGAACTCCACGTGAAATTGCAACTGAACTTTCACGCAAAACTCAGCGTCACATCCCGCGACAAACGGTAAGCAGTGGAACATCAACTATGCCTGCTGAGGATACTTTGGTTAGCGTTAGCTATTTGCAGCCAACCACCTCAACAGAAATACCATGGGAGAGCATCAAGTGAGATACCACAATAAATGAGCAGTTGGTGCGTCTCTATTATAAAAGTGCGAAGTTTGAAACCCCACGCGAAAAATGATACACTTTCAGAACGAATTTTTTCTGCAAAGTATTCTCAAATAGAGAAAATCGCTCTAAGAGATCTTATCGCTAAGGTACAGGACATTAGGACTAATCTACACATTTCAAAAGAACGAGCAATGAAGATTAAACAACAGTTTGATTTGGCGTGGAAAAAGACGGCAATGAACAACAGGTAGAGGAAGCCGCGTCACACGAAAAAGCAGCGGCCATTGATGTTCTTCCTCAACCTGGTGATGATCTAGCACCACCACATCACCCAGAGGTAGATGGTCTAATACAACCAAAGCCAGAAGCAGAGGTTTAACAACCAATGAGGCGATTAAAATGGACATACGATATGAACAGAGATGTAATGCGTTTTTATTTTTTGGTAAAGGAACGCGGGTAAAGTGTAAGAAGAGAACATCATCGAGTCTTCTTACTTAAGTACCCTGAACTAGCCACAAGAATAAAAGAGCAGAACCTAGCATATGCAAAACTCTCAATATCTGTAAACAGATTGCTTTTTGCTCTTGAAATAGCTGCCATCGAAATGGAAGTAAAACAGCAGCTTCCTATTGATGAACTTCCCTTGGAAGATGTGGACAACGAAGACATAGGTGCTAGGGATAATGAACATCAAGTACCGGATCCACTAGAATCACATCCGAACATCAATAACGATGATCTGAACAGCGAAATCCCACAAAAACAACAGCACCTTGAAAGTAATTTTTTGGTAATGCTTTACTGGAGTTCAGACATGTAGAACCAACACAAAGGTATTCTCAGCCCAAGATGAACATCACAAATGATCTGCGTGCACTAATACAACACCTGAACAGCAAGGTTTTAACTATGCATTTGAATGCAACACAAAATGATGGATGTCAGCAAAGTAAGGTGCAATTTGGGTCGACTGTCTCAATGTAGAAAAGGAAATAGAACCAGAATGCTAATACACCATGTTACTAAAAGCATCCACCCTCGGTACATCGAGGCATTAACACCAGCAATATCGGATGAGATTATAGACGTCCAACGACAAAGAATTGATGTTCTTACTACTAGAATGCGTCGATACAAGAAAAGTAGTGCAAGAAGGCAAGAAAATCGAACCTTTCTGGCAGATGAAAAAAGGTTCTGTCGTGAACTGAGTGTAAAGCAAGAAAAGTAGCAAGATACCAAACAGCCTCATTTGGAAAATTTGACTTTTGGGGGAAAACTGACAGAAGCAATTTAAACTTTGCGTGGTTCCAACTAGAGAAGGCAATAACTAGCAATTACCCTGAAATGGAGCTGACTAACATCACAGCTTTAGATGTTTTAACGGTTTTGAAAAGAACAAGTAATTGAAAATCTCCAGGTCCGGACATGGTGCACATATTCTGGAACAAGTACCTGACTAGTGTGCATCCTGCGTTGGCACGGTGTTTTCAGAAGATCCTCGTACAACCAGATCTGATGCCAGGCTTTATGCTCTAGTGTACATGTTGCCTAAAAAACCAGATGCTCAAAATCCATCTGATTTTCTACCGATAGCCTGTCTTCCAGCAATATATAAATGTCTTATAGCTATCATAGCAGATAAGGTATATTCTTACTGCGACGAGAATGACATCCTTACAAAAGAACAAGAAGGATGTTGTGAAAATTCACGAGGCAGTAAAGAGCTAGTCACCATAGACGCTGTTGCCATGACGCAAGCTCATGAACATCAAAGAAACTTGCTCATGGCATAAATTGACTACAAGCAAGCGTTTTCTTCCGTAACACATGACTATTTGCTTGAAGTCCTAAAAATATACTAAATCTACCCACGCATCATTGACTTCCTAAGTCGGGCGATGATGCTATGGGATACAGGAATCAAGTATTTTGATCATTGACAATCAAGGATAACTAGATAAATACGCATTACGAGTATATTCCAAGGAGACTCCTCTAGTGCATTATGGTTCTGTTTAGCGTTGAACCCACTGAGCAAAACACTAAATGGCATGTCTCATGGGTTCCGAATACATGATTACGAGGATGGTCATCAAGTGACCCATCTTCTATACATGGATGACCGGAAGCTATACGCTATTTCGGACCAGAAACTGCAACAAGTGATCAATGTCAAGAAGCAGTTTTCCAATGATATCCACATGGAGTTCGAACTAGATGAATGCAGAACAGTGCATTTAACCAGAGGAGAATTACGGACCGCAGAGCTAGAGAACGATTTCGAGAATGACATCGCGGCAATGGATGAGGGGGAGTCATGAAAATACCTGAGTATTCACGAATCTAAGGGTATTCGGCATACGATATTTAAGAAAAACCTAACGACTGCGTTCACTACAAAACTCAGATTCGTTATGAAGAGTTCTCTTAACTCGGCAAACAAGATCAGGGCAATCGACACCTATGCCATTCCTGTCCTCACGTACTCCTTTGGGCTCATCAAATGGTCGAACACCGACCTCGAACGAATAAAGAGAATCATCCGCGTAGAGATGACGGAGCACTGAATGCACCACAGTAATTCGGCGATTGAAACGGTAGTTCTACGACGACATAGAGGGGGCAGAGGCATTGTAGATGTCAGAAAACTGTGTGGGTCACAAGTTATACAGTTGTGAGAGTATTTTAACAGCAAGCAAGATGTTACGCTGTACAACACCATCTGTAAAGCTGATATTGACTACACACCCTTGCATTTGTCCTGAGAGAAGGCCTTGAGACCCTGACAGAAACCTTAGAGGAAATAGAAACGCAATGGAGACAGAAAGCCATCCACGGCGAGTACCCCAAAACGTTAGATCAACATGAAGTGGATAGTGAGGCATCCAATATTTGGCTAGAAAGGGCGTTCTGTATCCAGAAACGAAAGGATTCTTTATTGCGATTCAGGACAGGGTTGTCAGTACTAGAAACTATCGCAAGGGCGTATTATGTCAAAACGAGGTTGACAGGAGCCGATTGTGTGGATATACCAACGATCCATCGAGATCATATTGATGGTTGCCGCGTAATAGCTCAGAAAGTGTACACACACAGACGTAATGATGTAGCGGCGATTGTACATGAACAAATTGTCCTAAACCTATGTAGGACTCTTAACAGAATGGATATATTTCTATAGATACATTCCAATGTCCGTTTTAGAAAACGAACATTACATCTTATATTGGGATGTTACTATCCAGATGGATCATTACATCCGAGCCAATCGACCGTACATCGTAATGCGAGAAAAAAAATGTGGAAGAGTCTACATCATCGACATTGCTTGTCCACTGAACCAAAATTTGCAGGCAACCTATATAACTGAAATCCTCAAGTATAGCGAGCTAAGGCATGAAGTAAAGACAATATGGAGGAATGTGAAACATGTATCTACTCATCCTATTGTGATTTCGGCTACAAGTAACGTGTACGCAAGATGCACTGAACATCTTGAACATTTAGAAGTCAGTAGGGTCCTGGCAGCAGCTCAGAAGGCTGTTTCATTAAACACCTGTCGCATTGTAAGAAACTTTCTGAACCATCAGAAAGCAAGTGACTAAAAACCTATAGAGTGATACATGGTAGCTCTAAGAGAGCATCCAGAGGCGACTGCTGTCACCTCCAACATTCAAGGCCGCTGTGTAAGCATAACAACAGTAAAAGACGACCTGCAAACTACACCATGCTTCTAATTTTGTACCTAAAACATCATCGCAAATGATTTCATACGACGTATTAAATTAACTAATTACATCTTCATCTTATCAGTCACTTGACTTAGTCCGTGGCAATGATGGAAAATCGGGATTTTTTAACCCCAGAACAAGTTTGAAAAAAAAAATAATAATAGGGATGTAGCGAACCCATCGCCCCAGAGCTCCGACTCTTGCAGTCAGCCAGGTTGCATTGGGCTAACTCCCCAACGCAAGGAGTTATGTGGTTACGTCACCAATATCGCGCAGTGCCACCCACAATAGGCCTCTCTCGGATGTAGGCCATGGTTCAGTTGGGAGTGACAATAGGACCGAACCGAGGCGACGACCAGGCAATGGCCCCGGACAAACGTGAGAACATCGATTTAAATGGTCGGACAAACTCAGGAGGAACATCCTTACCTGTTGGAAAAGAAGCTCACCGGCGCGAAGAGGATTCATGCAGAGGTTACATGAACGTTGGGTCAATATGCACCCGAAATATGCTCATAAAACGCCTCAGTATTTAAGAGATCAGATATTCTGTTTGCACAAAGACGGATATGAAGCTCTTTATCGACAAGAAGACGAGCAGCTTCCTCCAGCCAACATACCACCCATTCCAGCAAGACCACATTTACACATAGCCGATAATGCCAGCATGAGAAGTAGGAGATTTATCCACCAAGAAGTCTTTCTCACGATGGACAAATGATCTGAAGCTAATAATGATCTCCGTGATTTGATCCCCGAAGATTTTAATGGCTGGAATCTGAACTGTGTAGTTTACGAGGAGGCGATTTCCCTGCTTAGCGACAATAGAAGTAACGATACTTCAGTACGCCTGAGTAAGACTCGCGAGCATATTGCATAGCTTCAGTTTAAAGTTGAAACGGCGAGACGGCATTCATCAAATATTCAGTGCGTGATTAGCTACATAAAATTAAATAGAAAATTCACTCCAAAAGTTAGGGCACTTGCTCGAAACTTAAGAAAAGCAAATCACACGCTGAACAAGTGTAAACTATTGACCATCAAGCAGCACTAGACGCAAAAAAATAAGATTTTTTTCAACAGCGGAACAGCGCCTTAAATGGCGAATAAAGTGTTTTTGGAAAAATACAACCTTTTCTACTCATCTTTTCCGTCTGATCAATGAACGTCACGTGCCGTTAAAAATCTGCTTAGCCGAGAAGAGATTTAAGTCTTCTTGGAGAAAGTGTATGGAGATACTTATCAGCTAAATAAAGACGCTTCATATATATCACTCTTTCGTAAATTTTGCCAAAAGCAAAGGTTGCAGGCTACAGAGGAAGAGTGTCCACTAATTACTGCTGAAGAAGTGAAGAAAGTTATCGCTAGAACTAAGAACTTTTCAGCGCCATCATCTCACCATCAAGGCCGTGGCTGCCAAGGCGGCCTGGAGACTAAATTTGGTAAAGGACAGAAGGATCTCGACAGTAGTGAAGATCCCAGTCGACATCGCGAAGAGGCTGACCCTGAACATGCCCAGGGATAAAATGGCCACTCGCTATCTCTTCAACAAGAAATATCGAGTTGGCCTATCCACGAAGGAGGAATAGGTTAACGGCGACGCACACCTGCCCAGTGATGGAGACAACTGGTTTACAGATGGCTCCAGGAAAGAAGAGAATGCAGGAGCCGGTGTATATCGTAGAAGGAATGGAATGGGCTTCACAATCGAGTTCGGGTCCTACGCCACTGTTCTACAATCTGAGATTATGGCCATACTCCAGTGCGCATAAAAGGCAAAGGAGTATGACAACAAAAGAAACATCCGTATCTGCTCAGACAGCAGGGTTGCTATACTGGCCTTGAATGGAACAACGACCACGTCGCTATTAGTATGGGAGTGCTTTGAGGCACTAGTTAGTTTTAGGACGGAAAACCGAGTTACTCTGCTATGGATCCCTGGACCCGAGCCAGTTGTAGGTATTTCCAGTAGGTCAGTCACTTGTGAGGTGGTGTGGAGCACTCTCCTCTTTCAGGAGGATTCATGAGGTACTCCGTCGAATATTCAGGATTTTAATCACAACTCTCGCGGTTACCAATAAGCGAGATGGACTGCTAACTGCGGCTCTCTGTTCCTGAATCACAAAATTGGAAAATTCGGAAAATCTGGACCGGAATTAAATAACCTTAACCTAGATTCTCTTTTCATTCATGAGGCCGTCAGTGAAAGGAATATTGGTGCGCCTCCTTTTCGACATGAGCAACGGAGCCTAAGTCTACAAATACACTCATGGAGCTGGAGGCTTACAGAGTCGGAAAAGAAATTATTTTCAGTTTAGACTTTACAGTACCATTCCCCCTTAAGAAAGTGAGCTACGGTTGGATAAGATGTTTCCATTATGTTTTATTATGGAATATTGATAAAGTAGAAAAAATAAGAGAAGGTAGTGAAAAAACAGAAGTCCGCTGAATTCTCTGTGGTTCTCGAGCACCCTTAGTAAGAAGATTTTTTCTCAAAGCGGGACCCTTGATTTTGCAACTTCCCAAGGATTTATTGGCCCTTGGAGTAGCCAGGGAGATTATGGATAGTCATTGGCCGAACGTGTTTAGATAGATTAATTCGGGCATTAGCTTGGGAAACGCCATTCCCATTTAAGAAAATGATCAAAAAGAACCCTTGGAAGCACTCTACTTTCAAAACGTTAATTTGATCATTTGCATTGAGGCATTGCTGCGGTACGATAAAAACACTTTTATTTCTTAAATAAAATCCCCGGTAAAAGCTGCCTAAACTGCCGAGAAATCTAAGGGTAAGAAAATGTTAATAATTGTAATTAACCGTGGGGAAGGCTTCCCTTCAACTGAAGGAAGGGCGAGAGACTCGTCTTTCCTGTATTTTCTTTTTGTTGTGGTTCGTTACCCCTACTCTCGGCCTGAGAGTTGTTATCCCTGAAAATCCTACTTAAATAAAACAAAGGGACCGGTAAAGCCAATGATACATTCCTTTTTTTTAGATTACATTCTCGGATAACAAATTTATTCGAAATTTTCGCCTAAAATTAAATTGATACAAGAATGATGGAAGCGATACAATTTCCATCGTACTTGTCCTTAGGTCTACCGCTGGAGAGTAGAAAAGCAATAGGAAGGGGGACGAATGTGCCCTTTCCTTATTCTTCCCGTCTTGGGCGGGCAAGATTTAAAAGTTGTGCGTTAATTATTTATTAATAATTAACTCTAGTCTCTTTGTATTCGCGCTCATGCACAGATCACACGCGAACACTTCCGAATTCGCTTTTATGAGAAATAGATAATGTATCTATTCCCCATGTAAGTGAATTATAGTCTTTACAAAGAGATCCCTCCTTTTTGTTTTGTGATTCAAAACGGGGTGATACCTTCTGGACTAATCTCATTTTCGTTTTTACACAGACCGGATAGGACGCGACGCACTATGACACTCCCGTTACGGGCCTGCCTCCCATCGGACGGAGTTTTGATTTAGTTTTTACGTCCGGATTGCAAAAATCTAATTTTCCCGGTCAATCCATCGATCCCGGTGGTTCGCTTTCGTTCCCGTACCGAAAATGGTACGAATTTTTCTTGAACCGGAGAAAAGCTTCGCGGCTTATGGGCTAGATTTCCCCAATGACAAAAAATTACTTGGATTAATTCAATCCCGACTCAGACGCACAAAAGTCTGGATAGTCCGGCCAAAGCCAGGTTGCCGAAGTTCCTGCGTTGATCACTTTTGAGCGATGTACCTCATCATTTATGGTAGGGATACATTAAGGAGGGATTTTTGCTGGTTGGCAAAAATGTGGATAAAGGTGGAAGGAAAATTCCGTGAGACTTGAAGCGGCGTTTGCAAATTTGTCGAGCCAGGTAGCTAAATTTCTTAACGTGGTCCTTTTGCACCTGCGAGGCAGGAACCTTGTCAGTGTTAAGAGTCTCACTATTCTTTTACAATTACAATTTTTAAAAGAATTCAATTCGCATCGTAGTTAATGCGGGCCGGAATTTTTAACTTAGATTTTATTCTAAGTGTATATTATTTCCGACCCTAAGTATATACATATGGATATATACATATGTACATGTATATAATTTTATAGGAAATCGAGTGTTTAGCTTTTATTTTAGCTCACCGAGCACGTGGCAATGTTGTGGTGCGCCCACGTGTTCGGGCATGCTGTCAGTACCGCAGTCAAGTCGATCAGCGGAGAGCGTACGGCGAGGAGCTAGATGAATCTATCTAAGGAGAGTGTGGGAAAAGGAGGAAGAGAGTAGAGTGGTCGAGGCATTTTATACAGCCCGGTCATACGCGAGAAAGAGAAGGCGATGGACACGGCCTGTGCAAGAGGGAGATCGAGCATGGTGTTCGAATTGCATATGCATGTGTGTATGTACGCCGCTGTGGTCTTTCGTTAGCGGTTCGTTGTTCCTTCCTTCTTTCGCTTTATCATACTTATAATCATGGGGGTAGCATATGCAACTACCCCGTTCTTTAACTCATACGTATCTTAGAGAGGGAGAGGGCATTGGTCCTGAAAGACATTTGCGTTTTATTTTTCGAATCTTTCCCAAAGGGAAAGAGAGTTATTAAATGTTTTAAATTATATTTCTTTATTCCCGAGGTCAGCTCGCAGGCTAGTTCCTCGAGTGCTTGAAATTATATGTCAGCATGATACAAAAGCTCTCGAGTTATGAGGGATACGCAGTGTTCCTTCCATGCTCTGCGTTTGAATTAACATAGCATGAAATAATATTTGATGCTACGTTAATTCATGAGTAAAGGAAATTTTATATAGCTATGTAGATTAGCTCGTAACACTGGCATTTTGTTATCTAGATTTGCAACTTACATGGCATTTTTATAAAAAAGAGTTTGTGGCACTCTGATGCAATAACGTTTACGTCCTTCTACTATAAAATACTACCCTGCCGATCGACCGGCAGTGAAAAGTTTAAGTCCTGCTCGTTTAAACTTTTAAAGCTACTCAGGTTTCAATTTTAAATGTCTACAGACGTTCCCTTTATACATGTGACTAGGCTATCAAGTAGACCAGCTGAAAGGGATTAAAAATTCAAATGTATAAAAATTTTAAATTACTGCTGCGAAATTTATAATTCAGACTCTACGGGTTTCGATAATTTCAGACATCTAACTTTTTTTTTAAGTTTAAAATTTAAATGAATATAATATACATCGTAAACAGTATTTGATACGCCTTGTTTCATTATAACATTTTTATCGATTTAAGTTGTTTCAAAGGTGCGAAGTTGAAAGTTGTAGAATAGTTCTACTTATTAGTAAAAAGGTTCTAGTTGGATTTATGTCTATTTGTAATGTGTTCCATACTGGACAGATAAACAAAAATGTCAAAGAATTTTACAACTATTAAGGCCACGTGATACTTACGTCATACGATTCCTACTGTACCGACGTTTTTTTTCGCTTCAACTTACGTCCACAAGAATTGAGATATCGAGTTGCCAATTTGGGGAATTAAATAAAAGGCACTAAAGAAAGTTTGTATACTCCTAAAGTTTTAGAATCACCAAAATTATTACATAATAATATTAGTTATATAATATATATATCACCTCGAAAACTTACCATTTTCACCATGCTCAGTTTTCTACTTTTCGTTAATTGATGGCGGCACTTTAAAAAACTCTTCAATTGAAAAATATTGTGTTCCTTCACAATATTGTAGATGAATTCTGTTTCCGAAATGTATCTTTTAATAATTTTTACTTGAGACCGAACATAATTGGCAATTTGTCAAAACCATAAATATTTCCTTCCAGCATTCCTTTCACTTTCGAATTTTGATTCTTTCCTCCTGGCCTTTTTCATCAGTTTCTGTCTTTCTTTTTTCCATTTTTATTAACTGAACTATTATTATTGAATATTACAAACGTTGGTTCACAACATTTACTATGTATTTCATTACAGACTTATACAAAAATTCCTAATTAGACATGAAATATCTGCGTGCGCACTACTACTTCCTAGAATAAAATTGTTCACCTATAAATTCCTAGATAATACAATTCGTAACCCTAGAACCATAGGATGCTATCTCACTTTTTTTTACTAAAATTAGTTCATGACACCAAAAAAATAGTTGAATACAATATCTTCGCGTAATTTTAATCATATTCTAAAATACAATTTGTAAACAGGTAAATTTACCAACTAAAATATGCACAAGAAAAATGTGTAGCCAACTCTCTGCTGTTTTTCAATGCATGTTTATCCAAAAAAATCAACGAAAAATGGAGATTCGTTTATTAGGTTATTGAATTTTCAAATCTGCAGGAAAGTCAATTAGGAACCATTTCATTCGCGCTTTCACAGCAATCTTCCTAACAAGTCGCTTCTTATCGTCAGTGGCAAGATGCAATTTTTCTAGAACGTCTAATTTGAATGGTAAAATTACTACAGGGGGATACTGCACGTAGCTTATCAAACAATTTAATGCTGTCATTCTGATTTTCTGGAAATAATCAATGTTTACTTTTTTAATGAGTCTTGTATTGTGAATATATGTCCTATAAAATTTGATAATAAAAAAATGTTCTTACCATTTTTTTATGTGAAGAGAGATCTGAGAATTTGGAAATGAAGTACTGGGCGTGCAGGGCAAAAACATCGTTCCCTGTTTCCAGCAATGGTTGCAACACAGTTAAAGTTGGCATGAGTATTTGTTCATTAGCCAAAGTTTCGACAAAGCAGGGAACCAGCTAGAATTTTTAACGAAAGATTTCAATATCTTAGCAGGAAAATAAAATTATTGAAAAGCAACTTGTACACAAATAAAAATACCTGCTTTAAGTAAAGTAACACTAATTCTACTGGAGCTTCCTCTGCCGTGCGAATGAGAGACGTCAAATAATGCTGCTTATATTCAAGAGATGCCTTACTGCTCTCCTTAATGATATTTTCAAATATTCTCTGCTTATACAATATTCTAACTTGGCAAAAGTTATCTTCAGTCAGTGTATCATCACACTTATCCACCAATGCGCTAAATTCATTTGCGACAAACTCTCCAACTTGTGTGTGCTTCAAAACGCTAATTTGCTGTGAACAAAGATATTCCTTATAAACCTTTCCGACTCGAATCATTAAAATTAAAGGGGTTTCTACGAGGAACGGACCACTGGAATTTTGAGACTACACCATATTTCAGGAGATCTAAAAATATTTCTACAGTAGAAGTCCGATAAGTTTCTCATTTCGGGGCTTTAGAGGCGGAAAATTCCAGGAATTGCGGACTGATCGGACGCCCCCTCTAGCAGCACAATATTAGGTGCACGCATGCGTAATAATGATGCGCAAATCATAAGCAAAATAGCACACGTAGTGGTAGAACCCCATTTAGTGTGCGTGCCGTGCGTGTGATGACGTTTTAAGGGTAGTGTATACTTATCGAGCGGCAACTTATCAGATTTGTACTGTAATTTCAAAATATTGCTTCTTTTCTTAAGGGCATGCATTATGTGTAAATACCTATTTTACCGATAACCGATATTTTGTTCGAATCAATTCATGCCGGATTTTAATTTTCCAGTCCGGCAAATTTGATCAAATTTAAATTTTCTAGTCCCGAAAATGTTGGCGTCAATGAACCTTCTTTCTCGGCAAGATTCTTTCAACTTTAGCTAATAGTATAATATTTCACTCTTTTATCATGAAATAAGGAATATTCATTTGTAAATGCAGGGGAGCTGTCATATAATCAAGAACGCCAAACCAGACACATTAGAATTGCTCATCACTTCCCATAATATACTTTAGCACTAACTTGCGAATTTTTCAACAGATGGCAGCACTCCGATCCCGATTTCTTTATTTTCTATAATATTATATTTCCAAGTCAGACCTCTCAAAAAGAGGCATGTGAAGCGAGTTTTTTCCAGCCCTATCCGACTCCTTAACGACGTCCGTAAATATACACTCCCTACTTGGCAGTACCAAAAAAATCCGACAGAGTGCAGCTGCACACTCGCCTTGGTTTACCATTATCTCTTATGGGACATTGTACAAATAATTTACAAAATTTTATTTTTCAATAAAAAACGTAATGGTGAAACCACGAAGTACTATGAGGAGACCGCACGCCTATGGCAAGGATGGTGTAAAACAGTCCACAACCGCGATCGCCATACGATTTATTTTGATATGAGAGCGCTACGTGTGGAATAATGGGAAATTACTATTCCATATTAGCAGACGACAATTTAATAAAAAATTTTCTCGGAAGGGACGCTCCAATCTCAAAATAAATCTCCCCGTGCAAAAAAATTAAAACTACATACGTGGGCGTCCGCATGAAAAGCGCCCTTATGGCTGGTATGGAGTTACGTATAGGGACATATAGCCGGAACATCGAAAAATCGTTTCTTGAAAAAAATGCACCTAAACTTGACGAGTGCCATAAGCACATACTGTTTCTTCGAACATGAAATATACCTACTTCAGGATACTTTCTGTATAAACCCCCACTTAAACCCAAAAATAAAACTTTCGACCCAACTTAGAAAAACGTGAATATCTCCTAAACTAGATCCGGCCATAAGGGTCTTTTTCAAGCAGACGCCCACATATAGTTTTCCATACAGTGCGTCAAATGTCATTAAATAATAAAACAAATTAGTAAGAATAGAATTTATAATTAATAATGTAATTAAGTGACAAAATAATTTACCTTGATATGTAGTTTAAAAATTAAATGAAGGGTCCCAGGGCTCAAGGGCGTAAGTGCTAAACTCTAATTTTACAGGAGACACAAAAAACTTGCCTAACTTAATTGCATATGATTCTTTTTTATCCAAAAAGTACTTTCGAGCTATTACTTAGCTCTATAGAACCATGAATGGAACATCCTGAAAGCAGCAACCACCTCCGAGAACCGCTCTTATTGGAGATACAGCGTGTCCCAAAAACGCCTTTTGACTAAGAAAGAGTTGCATATCTTTTTTATTTTTTAATTTAGAAAATAATGAATTGTTTTTAAGCTATTACTTACCTCTATCGAATCGCGGAAAGAATAGCCAAAAAGATGTAATCACTTTATAAAAAAAATACCAAAAATGGATGTCTTCGCACCAGGATTATTCTGTGTACAGCAAATACAGTCGCAAGTGGACGAGACTAATCTTTTGAAATGGCCAGGAAACACAAAAAAGTGGACAATGAAGCGTTTCCGTACAAAGCAGCGAAGAAGGCTGCTGA
Organism: Andricus grossulariae; assembly: GCA_011634705.1. NCBI lineage: Eukaryota > Metazoa > Arthropoda > Insecta > Hymenoptera > Cynipidae > Andricus > Andricus grossulariae. The sequence continues at coordinate 220,941,285 of JAABKJ010007545.1, forward strand.
AATACTTGGCCTCGACTTCAATATCAGGAGTGAGCAGAAGGCATCAAACCGTATCCATCTCGAGTAGTCACTCCTGAAGATCCGGCTAAATAAAGCACATGAGAAAAACCTTAGGCATACTATCGCCACATTTTGAGCCTAGACATTCCCAATGCTAGCTTCAGAGCGTGTCATGCACGCCCCCAGCACCCAGAACACATACTATCTGGTGAATAAGCTCACGCACTAACGATGTACATCCAAAGTCACAATGCGGTACTAAGAGTGCTTTATTACCACCTCTGTCACTCTTATGACATTAGCACTGATAGCACTCAGCCAAACGTTCCAAGGGAAATAGAGTCAATCGATGAGAAAAACCTTACAGCCAAGGAGAATGAGAAGAGAATGTTGGAGAGGGAGTTGCGACGGTTATACTCAGAATATTCTGTTAAGCTGGTCTTCCTGATCATCGGTGCTCTCGGAGGTTCGAAGCATTCAGTGGTTCATACTCCGAAAAGCATCCCTGCGTGCCAACAAAATGTCTCTCTCCCAGTCGTGATACGTGGTTGCAGATGAAACGTTACCGCGATTTCGCCGAGAACGGGGACCATTTTCTGGAATGACACCCGCTCCCATTGAAATCCCGAGGTTGTCCTTATGCCTTCACGTGTTTGTGGCCCGTGATTATAGCTTCGAGGTTACGAACCGGCGATAACTTCGCACCTCCGAGAGCACCGATCAAAGAACACTCATTTTAATCGAATATCCTGGTCAAACCTTCAGTCTACAATGGAGACTGCTGTCTGAAAACCGTAGTTCCAGTAAACTCGGCTGGGCAGGGTCGCGGCCAACACTATAAGAGCGACAAAGATGATAATAACGCACTCTTACGGCCGAATTCTGCCTGTGAAGATACATCGTTCCCGCATGAGTTGGACACCCGGATAGTATTTGTTCTAGGTTCTCAGAATGTACATGAGACGCTCTGCACAGAGGTGGGGTTAGTGAGGGGAGAACAGCAGTCACTACACTACGTTGAACTCCCGCCCACGTACGCACGAGTATTTATACCGCGCTCCTGATTGGTCCAAATTGAATATTTAATAACCTAAAAACTAAAACTTCGACTGATTTTTGGAAAAGGAATTTTAGATTCATTTATGTAATTTTAGTAAACTATTGAAAGCTATAATTTAAGTAATAATAAAGGGGAGGAAACAACCTAAGCTTATGTACGCATTTGCTTCACCAAGTATTTCAAAAAAATAAAGCATTTCCGTACAAAATTTGAAAACTACCGCTTGTACCATGATACTCCTTCTAATATAATTTGAAGTGTTGTAAAAGTTTATAAATATCTGTTCGTGGATCTTGTTTAGCCTTCTGTGAGTGCTTCACAAACAAACACGTATTTACTAATTTATAAAAAATATACTTTTTTTTTGCAACGGTCGACCGTTATGAAAACTAAAAAAAATACTGCTGAGCGTAATGAATTGTTATAATTCATAAGCACCTTTTTGCAACACCCATCTCAAATTTCGCGCATGCGCAGTTTGAATATGGCTTACTTTAGGCACTGGTAAAAAAGCTGCGCATGCGCACATTGGAGATAAGGTACTTTAGATACTGGCATGGGTAACTTTAAACACTGGTGTTGGTATCTTCTTGAAAAAAACTTAGATATAACTTGAATAAATCTTTTAATGATTGAAGTTTTGTCTTTAGCGTTTCGTAGCCGTTTTCGGCCGTCGTGCAAAAGGGCATAAGCGCTAAAATTTGGCATAGCGAACGGGCATAAGCGTTTATAACATTATTTTTTAATTATATATTTAATTATATATATATAATTATATATCTCGAGTTTTTCCACTTTATTTGTATTTATATTTATATGGTGCTCATTTCACGAGCACTTTGCTTCCCGGTAGCAAATGTATTTGCTTCTTCATATAGGAAGCATTTGTGGTTTTTTAAATAGTAGACAAACTAAAGTTTTCATTTTGATCAATTTAGGAATAAAAATTTACCCTATCCCTTTATCAGTTTTATGATAAGTTGATTTAAGTTAGGAGTTAAGTTTTCAATTAAAAAACTGCACCCACTCCCAGCGAAATCGCTGTAAAATTTCAGCTGTAACCGCGCCTCACGACCGTGAGATAGGTGCTTGCAGTCTGCGACGGATTCAATACGATGATCCTGCAAAAGTCACGTGCACCCCGAGGACACGAAGCGACCCAAGGACGACCGCCTTCTGCAACTTCCCCGCAAGCGTCCTAGCATTTTGTTGACACGCAAGGATGTTTTTCAGGCTATTAACCAGTGAAAGCTTGACACCTCCAAGAGCGCCGATGATCAGGACGATTAGCTTAACTCAATATTCAGGGTATAACCGTCGCGACTCCCTTACAAGATCTTTATACCTCTCTTACTTTTCATTCTCCTTGGCTGTGAGGTTCTTTTCGACAAATGACTCTCTTTCCCTAGGAGCTTCTAGCGGAGCGGTATTAGGGCTAATGCCGTAAGAGTGACAGAGATGGTAATAAAACACTCGTAGTGCCGCACTGTGCCTTTGGATTTAGGTCGTTCCCTCATAAGTTGGACAACTAGATAGTATGTGTTTTGGATGCTCGGGGTGTGCATGATACGCTCTGCAGCTATCATTGGGAATGTCTTGGCTTAAAATGTGGCGACGGTATGCTAAAGTGAAAATGACACCGTCTTGGCATGCCAAAATGAAACCCTCCGTGCCCGACTTCAATCTGGGTGACTTGAAGAAAGCAAAAGTCTTGTCCAGGAGCTGTTCGCGGAAGTTTTTCTGCTGTGCTTTCTTAATCCGAGTCTTGAGGAGTGAGTACTCGAGATGGATAATGTTTGATGCATTTTGCTCACCCCTGATATTGAAGTCAAGGCCGAGTGTTTCAGCAGCCTCCTCCGCTGCTTTGTAAAGAAACGCTCCTATGCCCACTTCTTCGTCCTTCCTGACCCACTTGACGGCGTGAGATGTAGAGTCACGGAACAGAATATATAACGTTGGGATATAACAATCTTTCGTGACCCGATATCAAGGGATCTAAGCTCGTCCTTCGTCCATGGAACCACTCCAAATAAATAGAGTAGTACGGAAACGGCAAGCATGTTGGTTGCAGATACTTTGTGCCTCGCCGACAGTTCGGAAGACCAAATCTGCCAGATGAGACGCTTGTATCTGCTTCGGAGAGTATCCTTTACATATGTCACATCCTGAATGCGGCTCTGTGGCACGACCGGGTACGTATAAACGCATTTTTCTAACTCACAATCCATTCCAATCTTCTAAGTGTATTCTTTGACAATCCCTAGAGCTAGATGTAGGTCTTTTCATTTTTAGCATAGAGGTTAAGATCATCCATATAAAATACATGAGTGACCATATGCTTTCGATTTCCAGGTTTGCCGCAGAAGTACCCTTCGGAATGGCACCTCTCTGAAAGGTGACGGTGTTAGTTGTCACACGATTTTTTTCCAGATGAGATAGTAAATCTGGTTTTCCAAAGCGGCAGCAATCTCTCTATTCACCTCACGATGTGCGAATGAACCTTTAAGCTTTCCAACAGACACATGATAAGTCTATGGGAGGTTGAATCTAAAGCTTTCCGGTAATCAATCCAGGCCATCGATAGGAAAAGCTGGTAGGATGTTGCGTTTTTGCAGACACATCTATCGATGACCAGGTTCTCCCGACACCCTGCTACGCGTTTCTTTGAGCCGCATTGTTTGTACATTTCTCGCCACACATGTTCGATTGTCCGAACAATCTTATCATTTAGGATAGCTGTGAAGATCTTATACAGTGTATTCAGAAAAGTGATTGGCCTGTAATTCTTTGGGTCAGCTAAGTTGCCCTGATGCTGGTGGATTGAAGAACACTTCATCCACCAGAAGGTCTTGATACCATCTGATCCCGGAGAGGAATAGTTCTCCATGCCTCTTAATTCGTTTTTCACCTCCCAGGTAGTGATAGGTGGCATTCTTCCTCAGGTGTTATGAGGGCATTTCACAGCTTCTTGACGCTATTCATGTTCTTTGAGCCTTCTTTTAGTGGATGCTGGACTTCGTAGACTTCTCTTCAAGATGCTTCGGCCTCCTCTGGTTTGGGCGGATGGTCGACCGTAACTGCAGGATCTTGGAAGAGTTGAGGTGGGTCAGAGAAACACTGTTGATTTTGTCTGACCCACCCTCCGTCCGCTCTAGACTTCTCCTTGCATCATATAGTACCCATATTCTGTCAACAATACGCTGCCTGATGGTGAGCAGCTTTGACTTGTTAATTGTGTGATAACGGATCCGCAGTTCGCGCACGAACTCGCGAACCTTAACGGTGAAATTCCTGCCAGATGTTATGTAGTCAATCACACACTGAATTCGGGACGTGTACTGTCTTGCCCAACCTATCTTTGTGGTGAGTCGGTGCCTTCGTCTTTTGTTCTTATGATCAGCGGTTGGTTTAGTTTTACGGTTTGCATCCGCCAAAGCTCTCGCTGCATTATACATAGCACAATTGATAGTCCAGAGGTCGGATTCTTCAGAAAAATATCCACGAAGCTCGTCATCCAGTTCAGCCAGATCTTTGGGTTTTAAAGAAACCTGGATGTTGATGTTTCTCCGTCCTGAAGCATCGCTCTTCCTCTATTGGATGCCTGCCCGCAGTTGGTCTCAGTGTGCATGGTTTCGCAGACGTTGACGCGAGAAGTGCGAGAGCTCTGGGTGTTTCTCGCACCACAGAGCATACAGTCGTGCCATGTAACATACTGTCATACTGGTATCGTAGCACTCTAGAAGGTCGTCACTCAGTCCATCGCATTGACTCCGTCTTGATTGGCTCCCCCAACTCTAGGATAGTCGACATTATTGTCCGACCCATTGACGGAAGCCCTGCGCGTTCGATTGTTTTGAACTGCACTTACGACAACTATGTTTGATGTTATCATTGTTGTTCCCACGAGTAGCTGGGGAAAGTCTTCGTCCATCCTTGTAGAGCCCAGCATGCAAGGATAAGGCTACATACTCTGAGAGGTCGCCCGGTATCCCAGAGTCACCGTTCGAGACACCTCACTCAGGTGCCATTTAGCATTTTACGTCAAGAAGTTCCCAGCGATGAGTGCAGAGCGTGTCATACACACTCTGAGTACCTAGTACCGATACTATCTGGGTTTCGCGTTCACGCGTGAACGATGCATCTCTACAGACATAATGCGGCCCGAAGAGTGCTATATTACCATTTTTGTATCTCTTACGATGTTGGCCGCGACCCGGCCCTGTCGAACACTCCGAGGAAGATAGAGTCAATTGTCCAAAACGAGAAGTGCCAAATTTTTTAGAACAACGATTTTCGGACAGCAGTCTCCATTGTACACTTGAGGTCTGACATCGTTCCCCAACACTTCGAGATACGAATTGTATTCGTGATCGAGTTCTCGGTTCCAGCCAAAGACAACAACGCTGCCAAGGAGAAGGAAAAAGAGGAGAGGAACCAAGACCTTAAAAGGGAGCTACAACGACTGTAACCAAAATATTCGGTTAAAGTAATTGACCTTGTGATTGGTGCTCTCGGAGGTGCAAAACTATCCCTGGGTCGCTTCCTATCCTCAAGCCATACGAGGGTTTCGCAAGCCTGTCGTCGTGATTTCGTCGTGCCCTGCGACCACCCATCTCACGGTCATGTGACGTGGCCATCGGTGTGATTTACCGCAATTCTACTGGGAGCCGGTGTCATTTTCAAAGATGTTACATGCTCCCATGGGGATCCTGAGGTGGTTTTTTGACCTTTTTTAAATCACACACACACATACAAATATATATATATATATATATATATATATATATAAATCAAAATTACCTATTCTATTTTTGGCTTTGTAAATGTATCTTCTCTAGCTGAGAATTTAACTACGTGCATAAAAGTTTACCCTTTTTCATTCAGTAAAACTAATTAATCTTTTTGGTTGAAAATTGAAATATTTTATTGAAAATTATTAAAGCTATTTTGGTTAAAGATTAATATTTTTCAATAAAAATTAAAGTTTTCCATTTTCAATTGGAAATTCATTTGCGTGGTTAAAACTTTTTTCTAGTTGCAAATTCAAATGTCCGCTTGAAAATTCAACGACTTGGATGAAACTTCAATACCAGAAAAATTGACATTTTTTTCACCCTAGAATGCAAAGTGTTCTAAAACACGCATTGTTTTAGAAATATTATGAAAGGCATAATTGTAGAATTTGTCATTTTTTCCTGAATAAATAACAAATACTTTTTAGAAGTAAAAGAATTTTTCAGCTATAATTTTATAATTACAAAAATCGAAAACCGAGAAATTCATTTTCACGCTTTGAGCGGGAAAGAATATAGAAGACGGGGCTTTAGGTCTCCTAGAAAAAATGTAACAATTTCAGCAAAGAATATAAATACTAAATCTCTTCATAGAAAAACGACTCTATATCGCATATGGCCAAATTTTTCTATCTAATTCTCACTTTATACCTATTATCCTTTTTACACACAGACACATTATTATGTTGCAACTATATTCTTATATTATTACTTCAATATAATGTGTTTATTTAAAATCAACTAAACTTTCCTAATGTCAACCAATAATTACCCAATGTAATGTATAAACTCGATTTCATTGTATTTATGTATGAAGTATTGACGTACACACAGATACACGAGCCTGAAGAACATTTACTTACAATTATAGATATATTATATAATACATCTATAATTTTAATTACATTTTTTCACATAATTTACTTTATTCTGAATTTTATTATTATACTCACCAATAGAATCGAGAATAACCGCCAAGAATAAGACCAGAAACCAGATAATCCTCATCTTTTCTAATCGTTGGGGAGACAGATTAATTTACTAATAAACAATTTTATTAACAACGTAACTTATGAGTATTCTGCTGCTTTAATATCTTATCAAATCGATACTATAGTCGTTATCACTTAGAATCAATGCGACAAACTTTTCCTTGAAAGATATTTTTACATTTGATGAGAGTCAGTTTCAAGGAAAAAACGTTCGTTACAAATTTAATTAACACTGATGTCACCATTTATGTAATCTTTTACATTTTTACATGCGGCAGGTGTGACGAAACATCCCTGCTTATATTATGCCAGTGCTCGCCATTAGCTCGGCTCAGGACCTTCGGGCCCATTTTCCGGAACCTGAGGAAATTACAACACGATCAGCGACTGACATACTATGCTTCACAAAGAGGACTGGAGTCAACTACTGAGGGCGGGTAGTTAAGGGTGTGGCAAAATGGGTTTGATGGCTCGGGCGCCAGAGGAGCTCCTCAATGACTTCCCACCCGCTTTAAAACTAACTATTTCAATCTCACCAGGCACCTGACTTAGTCCATGTCTGATGGTGAAAAACCAAAAGAATGTATTCTCAACTGAAGTGAGGAATCTTTACAATTCAAGAAGACAAATTTTTGAACCAAGCAGTTGAACTTTGAACTCAAAAAAATATATTTTCAACAAGCAAGTTAATTTACAACCGAATGGTTGAACTTTTGACCAAATAGTTGAATTTTCAATGAAGAAGATAAATTTTCTACCAAATGATCAAATTTTCAAACAAAGAGATGAATATCCAAACAAAAATATAAGTTTTTAATAAAGTAGTTCAACTTTCAACCAAGAACTCATCTCACTAGGAACTTGGCTTAGTAAGTGGTTGAAGATCAAAAATCGGATTCACCCGAAAAAGTTTTGAACGAAAATCTATTTCAGGACAGTACTTTTATCAAGCTCAAAGCGCAAGACACGTGATAAGAATACATTTTTATGAAAAAAGTTTTATTCGAGGAAGAAAATACCAGGTTGGTGAAACGTTTTCCGGATCATTAACACTAAAAAATTCCAACTCTTAAAGCTCAACATTTTTTCCATTTAAGGTTGTAAAACCTAAGTATTTAAAATGTAAGGTTTTCAACCCGAAACTTCAACAAATTGAACAGTCCACAAATTTCTGGTCAAAAATATGTATATATCTACACTGCACGGTCATTCTCAATGCTCTATAATACCATTTTCATTTTCAATCTTAATAGTTCGATTAATACTTGTTCAATTGTTATTTATACCTAAAACTTTTGAACTCATGATTAAAATTTAAAAATGTTGTGAATTGAACAATTAAAATCGTGAATAGGATTTGAAATTAAATCAATACGTTTCATTGTTAGACAGACTCAGATGCGTCTTGCGCGAGCAATTATTATTGTTTAATTTTTAATACTCGGACTACAGTTTATTCTTTAAAATCGTCAATCAATTTATATTTAGATTTGATCGACTTGAAATGTTTTTTTATGAAAAATAACACATTACAAAAGCTTCTAATTTTGAAAATAAAAGAGTTTAGAATTACGCATTATATCAAGTGATATGTATGTATGCAATCTCAGGGGATCAATTTGATTAACCGACTTATTCCAGTCTCTCTCTTATAAGAGAATGCAAATTATAAAATTAAGTGGGACCTATAAGACCTTAAAATTCATATGAAATAGATATATTCTGAAAGCATTTTTCATTCTTTGTGGATAGCGAGGTGCTCTTTGAAAATTTAGTGTAAATTTACGTCCTGCGACAATGAAGAAAATTCGATCGGTGTGGCACATAGTGAATAAGCAGTATTCTGTAAAAATAAATATTATTCTTCTCAACCTGCGTCCGATATTTCGAGGTTTGGTCCCCAGAAAACTTTTCGGTTATTTAAACTTCAATATTTTTGTTATCTCTGACTTATTCCTAACGTTCGGTCATTAACAAATTTTCCTGACTTTTCTCTGATTTGCAGTTTTTCTATAACCTGTGGCCACTTTGATACTATTCACAACTTTTCACAGAGGTAAAGATATTCTAAAGCTATTTTCTGTTTCAAAGGAGAAAACGGAATATAACCACTTGACAGTCTCAAAATTTATAAATTTTCAAGTTGGACACGAGCACCGCAACGCGACATAACGGGCAAAAGAACATAAACAACAATGCAAACGAACTTTCGTAGACCTGAAGTCCCTAGTAAATTTATCACCTCACGTAAACTCACGATGTCCCACACCGATGAAATAATTTCCATCTTCGGACGTAGTAATTTTACAGTCGACCTTGGTTCTATTTTCACATTGTTACCCGAAGTAAAATCACAGCAGATTGAAAATAAGTACTGTAGTAACGTAAATTATTTAGGTTATACATTGTAATTTAAAAATGCACTGCACGTATAATTACTAGCTGATTGTAAATCTCACCGAAGCTTTTTCGCAGTGTGTATGAGACATAATTTTATATGCAAAAACAGTGCACATTGATAAAAATATATTTGGAGCACGAATCGCTAGGAACACGGCCCGGCATCACTGTATTTCACTGAATTGTAAGATTTGAAACATTGGTGTGAATTCAGAAACCAATATCCCCCCTCTCGTTACTTTCTGCATCTTCAATGAATGGTGAAATTTTTGGCACGTTTTAAGTTTGAAACGACACGGTGACAACAAATTGATAGCTGAGCGTCCAGTTCCGTCTTTATCCTTAATCTCTTGGAAGCATCAAATTTGGCGTTGAAAATTCAAAAGAATAAACTTAATTCACTTTCCATCATGTTCTCTCGCATGCACTTCAATTTCAACGCACGTTCAAAATATCAAAAAGTGGTTTAAACTGTTTAAAAATATGGTTAAGTTCAATAAACAGCAAATGTGGCGCTGATCGGCTCAATGAGATTCACATACTCCGAAATTGCTCTGAACCACGGTGCTACCAACTCTCGTATCCTTTATCACTGCATTCATCGCGTTGACAACCGGATTGGTTAAGGTTGGCGCGCTTATTTGGAATGATTAAATGTGAAAAGCAATTTTGTACAGCAAAGAATAAAAGTAAAGTTATTAAATACAATTTACAATAATTTCTAATATTCTTATGCACTTTACATTTATTATTTGTTGTAAACATTTGACTTCAATATTTTTTCATTGTAAATAAATACGCCAACGGTGACTAATCAGGTCGTCTTGACCATCCTGAAAAGATACCTTGATTATCCCGGATAGTGAGTCTGCCCTTCTTATAACAGTCAGGCTGGCCATAAAATAAGAGTCTCTCTGACTATTTCGAAAAAATTCCGAAAGGCTCTTCAGACCACCTGGAAGAACGGACTGGATCTCTCAATTCTGACCGTCTAACTTTGACAATTTTTCACGAAAAACCTGTTCATTGTGAATATTGGTTATCTCGAATATTGCAAAGACATCATCATTGGGAGTTGATAGTATAAGTTATGCTTTGACTGGCATGGCGATAAGGGCATTATTTTCGATTCTCAGTCGAATTGATTGATCGTGAGGAAAGTATATCTTCAAAGTTCAAATATCCGGGTCGGTTTCTTGTAACGAATAAGTGGGCCAAATCTAAGTTCTTCAGGTAGAAATCCAACTACAAGCAAAGAAGGATTTCTGGCAGGAAGAGACCTGTACCTGACACGGAAAGGAGGTTCGGCAGATTGAGGAGACTGAGCAGAAGAATGAGGTCAGACAAGAGGGCAAGACCTTTTAGGAGAATGTCTGTCAGGAGAAGAAGCAGAAAGACCGTAACGAGGAAATCCAGGAATGGGTTCGCCATTAGGCAAACCCTCGAACTGTAAACTTAATTCGGCAACAAGAGACTAAGGATTAATTTTTTTTCAAGTTTACAATCGTATCTTGGTATATCATGAGTTGTAAATGTGTTTGTAATTATCAATGTAGTTGTCTACATAGTTGTTTACTGTTTACAGCGCTGCTATCCAATTATGCTTATCTTAAAAGAACTGGAGGTTTTGCTACCGAAAAAGATGCGGATTATGAAATTCCACGTGCGGTTATGCATACAATTCCACATCCTCGTGGATTTCTACGTGAATAAGGGAAATAATGTGGATTTTGTGCGTAAATTTCTATGTGGACTTTCATTTAGATTTCTACGTAAAACTCGTCGTAGAACCATTTTTGATTCTGAATTTATGTAAAAGTTATGTCTGTTTGAAATAAAAATTACTACTGTAAAAGTATGTTTTCGTGATGCTTAGAAATAGGATTTAGATAAATGCATGTCTTTGGTTTCAAATCGTTTTATCAGTATGTATATTGATATTAATAAATTTATTTCAGGCTTAATATGCATTTTATACTGAAATAACAATAGGACATTCTGCACCAACGGTAGTAAGTGTGTCTTTATAGCCAAGCCTGTAAACAATCGAGGCGTATGAAGACGTACAATTCGTGATGCACACGATACTTTATCAAACAAATGTTTGTTATGAGCTTGAGGAGCAATTGAATGATCAGCGGTCTAGGCTGAAGGGACCTAGCCCCCTGTAATGAAAAAAAAACCATTGCTAAAAGAAAGAAGAAATAAAATAAGCTTTTAAATAATTTCTTACGTATCAGAAACACTGGGACAGACTGAACATATTATTCTTTGGCAAATACTTAATAAAACATATATTTGGAAGACTCAACTCAACTGCTCTTAGGTATCAATTCATTTGAATAGATTGAAATAAGGTAAAAAGTAGCACGTAGTATAGAAACATAATAAAACATTTTAAGCTTCGGCTAAAACTAAATAATACTTATATTTGACAGCCAATTAATTTTTGTTCAAATTATGCACTACAAAGGAGCATTTTTTTAAAATCATTTCTCCTTTTTTTGGCGAAATGTTTATAATTTCTGATCTTGACGTATTGACATTTACTTGCGGTAATGATACATCATTATCACACGTTTTTGGGCGCTTATTAGTCATTTGGTCTTCACGTTCAGATTACACATGTGATTTTTTTCCTAGCAGAAACCTACCGCGGAAGTTATCATTTTACCGATTTTTGTCTTACTCTGGACAGACTCTTCGTCATACAATTCTGCAACGTTGCTCGATTTCCATCCTCCTAGACGTTTCAGTGTCATGATATCGGCTCCGGAATCGGTGATCAATGTTGCAGAGGTACGTTGAAAGGCATGTCCTGTATAGGACTCTGACTATTCCAGAGTTAACTATTCAGCGATTTCTTTTGGCATAGCTTGAAATTTATTTTTCTCGATTACCTGTACGCTGCATTTACATTTTTGATAATTGATAAAAAATCGATTGGACGTCATTTCAGGAGGGCGCAGCGCCTTGTATTTATTTACTACTTCGGTTTAGCTATAAAAACACTGTCATAAAAGTATGCATATTTGTATAATTTAGATTATAATATTTAATAGATTCACATTTGTTGCTACATATATATGCTCTGGTTCTCCAGTTAAGAATTTATCTACTTATTTCGAAGTCAAAACTTTCGATTTTTTACTTATACATCCTGCAGATTCAGTTTTCAGAAAGACATTCAAAATAATGTACTTGCTAATGTCAATCCCTTCTTCGATATTCAATGTACTTTTGAGCATAGAATAGAAATTCCAAAGGCTTGAATGTTTTTAATTTCTGTTGAGCTTGTTGAAGTAGGCCATCATTACTGTTTCATTTGATGAATTTATTCCTTGTTCCTTGTTTCATGCTGGAAACTCTTCATACGTTAATTCTTAGTGGCTTTTTAATTTTTGGGGTAACAAATTTTGCATTCTCTCTTTTTTCTGCTTGACGCAGCTCGAGTGACAACAGTTCTTTCATGCCACTTTTTTCCATTCCAGCCAATTTCGTCACAAAACTTTATATCTGCCTAAAAAACAAACGTTTCCACGATTTGCAGTGTTATTTAGGAGCACGTTTAGATACATGAAAGTAAGCTTATGGAACCGCACTTGGGACTCGGCGAGTAGGCATACAGATGGCAGCACTTCCTGCAATCTCGATGCTATCTCACCCTGATTCCAGGGAAATGATGTTACTTTATTTCCTTGGGGAAATAAAGTGTACCCCCACCACCGTCTGCATTCACCGGTCTTTTAAGGTCATTCACCGGTCTTTTATAAGGGAGTTATTAACCGATTACTTTTGAGATGGGTCGTGGTGGAAGGAGGCATGTAGGTAACTATTTGTGTGCGTGGATTTTCTGTAAACTTCATGTGATAATGTGTTATCAGACCTTTTGTAAACTAGTACATCCAAGAAAGGCTATTTACTGTTGTTTTTCTTCAATTTCCATGGTGAACTGCATTTTAGGGTGTAATCGATTGATGAAATAGAAAAGCTTGTGGAGTTCATCTAGTCCATGTCTCCAGATGACAAAAGTATCGTCAACGTAACGGCACCAAAATTCCGGTTTAAGCTTGGATACGTTAAAGTTTTTCGGTCTCTACGTTTTCCATAAAGATTTTAGCTGTTACAGGTGAGATTAAAGATCCCATTGCTGCTCCTGAGGTTTGCCCGTAGAATTAATTGTTGGAAGAGAATTAAGTATTATTGAGATGGTGTTCTATCCAAGTTATAAGATCTGCGGGGAAGTTAGCGAAGGATTTAATAATATCGATTGTATCAGAGATTGGTACTTTTGTAAAGAGAGATACTACGTGGTATCTCACTCAGTGAAAAGAGTTTTGGACGTGTGTAATAGAGTCAATTCGACATAAAACAAGTTTGCTTTTCTTCAAAAAGAATAATACAACAGACCAAACTTGTCTTGCATACCATCACCACAGCTATTCAAAATTCACCTTTTCCGATGTAACACGCTCAGATCTGAGATTTGGAGTACATTGTACCGCATATCATTTGACCGATCGTAACGGAGAAAAGTCCTCTTGACTTAAAAACAAAAAAACAAAAAAATTTGACAAATTACTTCCAGAAAACTTACACACCACTAACACAGTAAAAGAAATCTTCAACCATCCTTTCAGCAATGGAATGATTTCAGCCTTGTTCAAAGGACATAACTTTTCAGTGGCTCTCCAAAATCCTGAAAGAAGAAATCATTAGTAATTTGGAATCCACTATATTCTTTCACCTGAAAAAGCGAATTGCATGCGGTGTGGAACGTGCGCAGACATAGGCAACACAACACTAATAATGAATAAAGAAGGCTATAACAAAAAAATTATGGACCTTCTAACTGACGATAAATTTTTAAAGAACTCTAGAAAGATCCCACAAAAACAATATTCAGCAAAACAAAAACCCTTCTTAAAGACTCTAAGCTTGACAGCAAAGCAATATACAAATTAATACCTACTAATGCCAACTTTTCAAAACTTCACGTACTCCCAAAAATCCACAAAAACAACATTACGCTTAGACCGATTGCCGATGATAATCAACGGAAAGGATGTATTCTCAACTAAAATAATAAATCTTTACAATTCGAAAAGAAAATTTTCAACCAAATAGTTGAATTTTCAAACAAAGAGATGAATTTTCAAGAACAAAAAATTAATTTTCAACAGACTAGTTCAACTTTCAACCACGTTCTCATCTCGCCAGGCACTCAAATTAGTCCGTGGTTGATGATGAAAAACCGGGTTCACCGAGAAAAAGTTGAGAAACAAAATAATCTATTTGAGGCCAGTAGTTTTGATTTTGTGTTTATCAATATTTTCAATTTAATTACAACAGCAGTTGGCTGATTGTTTGAAAAGATCTTAAATTCACTAAAAATTATTCTAATCTTTAGCAATGGTAGGGTTGCATTTTAAAATTATCTCAATGATATTTATTTTCATTGAGACATTCGTTCAATTTGTGTTTACTTTTTCTTGTCCAGTATATTGCAACCAACGATACAAGTTGATTGCAATACCGATAGGACATTAAATCTAGTCCTAAACATGTTATAACCAGATTTGAGAATAAAACAAACCACAGTTGAGTCAGATTCATAATTGTGGATTCACTCCAGGGAGAGTTGATTGCGCACTTATGCGATGAGTTTAAAGAATTTTAATATGTCTTTCTCATAAGATCTATTTCAGATTATTGCACATAATAATATCTTTATTTTTGTGTTTGATCGCACAACGAGGTCCTTATACTTATATAGGTTGCAGGGTCGTTAGGAATAGGCACAATTTTAACTTTATTCACATTTAGTGACTGAACTTTTTATTCTCCTTCATACATTTTTTATTGAGAACTCCAAGCTTTGCTCGCACAACGAGATGCTTATTGTTACATAAGATGCAGGGTAATTATGAAAAGTGCTGTTTTATTTTTTATTTAATTCTGCTCGATCAGCGAGGTCCTTATAGTTTAATATGGTGCAAGGTCGTTACGAGAGGTTATCAATTTTATATCATTTTAAGCTTACTCGCAAAACGAAGTCCTAATGTTTACATCAGGTGCAAGGTCGTTACGAGGAGCCATATAATATAGTTTTTTTCCGACCCCCCTTGAAAATGCGCTATTGCATGCACGTGAAGCAGGCGTAATGTAGCCACTTCCAGCCCAGTGACGCTCGCACATGCGCACTCCACCGATGGACCAACATGATACTTTACGCCGGCTACATAAAACTTCACGCCCGCTACATATGCAATGCAACCCGTAAGTGAGAATATGGAGGATTTGACCTTTTTCTTTCAAAAAGTTTTATTGCTAGAGCTGACAGTCTCCCTTCTGCAAAGTACGGTCCTGATAATTTAATAAGGTGCAGAATCGCTTCACATATCAGACGCATTTAGTTTTTTTTTTAAATCCCCACAAACCCACATTTATTATTTTAATTCAAAAACAATGAATTAGAATAATTTATGACACGCAAGAAGGCAAACCTCACATAGGAAGCCTTCCTTCCAGAAGCTTGATATGAAGTTAACTCAAGTATTCTGTCTTCATTGACAGTTTTTTTCCTTAATGGAGCAAGAACCAAGCATGTCTCTCCTCATTGAGACCATCTGAAGAAGTGAACGAGTTTTCCTCGATCACTGAAAATGTTACCTGGTAGCTACCTACATCGGACCCATGCTATCCCTACTTATTTCTGCGTTCGCGCACATAATTTATCGATTGTATACTTTGCAAAGTCATCATAACGCTGCATTTTATTTTCTAGATTGCGAATACTTCTTTGAGTTACAGGTACACCTATTTCATTTGTTGTCCGAACCTTAATTTTGTTGATGTTAAATTCGATAGTTGTTTTTATATTTGATAATTATTTTTATATTTTAAGATTATGAGAAAAGACTAGACCGTCTCAAGTTGAGTTACAAAATATCATTATCTGGTTCTCATAATTGAATAGTCAAATTTTCAACGTTGTGCTCATCCAAGAAAGGTCAAGTTCTTTAACCAAACTTCTTGAACCTACGGTTGTGGTTGAACTAATCAAATCTTTTGTTATATATAATTATGTAATTATGTAATATGTAATTTATTTTGCAATATATGAATATGCAGTCTTGGTTCGGTGTACAGAAATAATGATACATTGAATGAAACTAAAAAATTAGAATTGAAAATTTTAAATTAGCACTCTGAAAATAACGATTTAAGACATTCTATTCTAAACAATTCGGTTTTAAATTGTTAAGTTTATTTAATATTTTATGTGACTTTGCTCATTTTAATCAAACAGTCAAATATTTAAAAAAAAAAGTATTTTTTATTTTAATTACAATATTTCGAATTGAATGGGTCAACAATAAAAACTTTGGAAGGAAATAATATTTGAATAGGATTTGAAATTAAATCAATTTGTTTTATTATTGAACAGATTCAGGGTCCTCTCATAACATCAATTATCATTGTTCAATTCGTAATGCTTGAACTATAGTTCAATCTTTAAAATCGTGAATCAGTTTATATTAAGTCAATCAACATAAAACATTTTTTTATGAAAAATTGCAAAAGCTTCTAATTTTGGAATCAAAAGATTTTATAATTACGCATTTTGAACTGTATAATTCCGTGATTGAAAAAATTAACAAGCGGACTTAAAATTAACAATAATTCCAAATCAAACTCATTTTAAATCGCATTATAGTACATTATGTGTATGCAATTCATAATATTTCAAGTGATTTGATAGTTTTTTTTTTTAAATAGGTAACATTCCCGTTCAAAAAGAATCGTGGTTTACACGAGAAATATCCTAAATTGCTTCGTTATTGAAATTGTGGTACCTGTTGGACAATCCGCGTTTTCTTCTGGGGTAATTTCCTGAAAAGCACCGCTGTTCATGTTGATTTTCGCCCGTTTTCCCCTTGTAGTAACACGCAAATATATTCCACGAAAAATATAATGATTGCGAATATCGGTTATATCGAGTATTGCAAAGACATCACCATTGGGGTTGACAATACGATTTGTTCTTCAGTGGGTACAGGAAATAGGACATGATTTTGGCCTCTCATTACAATTGGTACATTAGGAGGAAAAGAATATCTTCGGAGTTTGAATATCCGGATCGGATTCTTGTGGGGAATAAGTCGAACAAATTCAAGATCTTCAGGCAGAAATCCAAGTATGAGAAAAGAAGGATCCCTGGCAGGAGGAGACCTGGACCTGGCACGAAGAGGAGGTTCGGCAGATGAAGGAGACTCGGCAGAAGAATGAGGTCTGGCAGGAGGACGAGACCTTCCAGGAGAATATCTGACAAGAGAAGAAGCAGAAGGTCCAGAGCGAGAAACGCCAAGAATAGGGGCGCCATTGGGCAAACACTTGAACTGTGTAGTTAATGCTGCAACGAGAAACAGAGGATTAAATTTTTCTTGAAGTACACAATCGTATCTTGGTATATCATGAGTTGCGAATGCGGTTGTAATTGTCAATGTAGTTGTCAAAATAGTTGCAGCCGCGTAAGACTCCACGTGGATTATGGAATTTCGCGTGAGGTTATGCGTGAAATTCCACATCTTTGTGGATTTCTACGTGAATTAAGGAAATCATGTGGATTGTGCACGTAAATTTTTACGTGTATTTCCACATAGATTTCTACCTGAAATTTGTCGTAGAATTCCAAGTCAAAACACTTTTAGACTGAAGCTTAAACTGTTTCGTTTTTTGGTTGTAAATTTATATTTTTTCATTTGAAAATTGAACTATTTTGTTGAAATTTTATATATTCTGTTAAAAATTTGACCCGTCAGTATAAAAAATCAATTTTCGTGTTTAAAAAGGTAGCTTTTTGCTCAAATTTCATTATTTTATTTGCAAATGGTTTTTATGTTCATTGCATATATATTGCCTGTTAGGCGCATTCTATGTTTAGCACCTAACATTTCGAGTAATTTGTATAAATAAGTAGATACTCGTATAGATTTTATAATTAATTTACAATATCAATCTAGTAGAAATTAGAGTGTAACCACGAAGGCGCTAGCTTGTATAAGGCAGCGGCGGACTGGCGTGGACCCTCAGAGTGGTGACCCTCGCCCCTGTTGGTGTGGCGCCCCTGAGGACACTTGGGCGCCCCCTAGAACAGCTTTATGCACAAATATATTTTTATAAACAAAGATATTGAACAATTAATGAAGCGCAACCAAAAATCTTCTTATCTCAGTCTTATCTCAGTTTCCTATACTGATGTATCAGCTGATTAATAATTGATAAAGTATTTTTTAGAACATATTTTACATGTTTCTGTCATTTATTAACTCAAAAACTACAATATTCCAAAATCGTAATGATGCGTGGAAGAAATCAATTTCTTATCTCACAAAATTAACCGAACAATGCTCAAGTGTTTTAGGAAAAATATTTGCATCAATTGCTAGAAATGTAACCTCTAAACTACGTCAGTATAAATAAAATGTCACAGATATATTTTGCAAATGTGAAGTTTTGCGGAAATTTTGACAAGATTTGACTAAGCTACTAATTACAAAATAAAGTTTTGAACGTTCAAATTAACGAAATATATATTTCTCAACCGAGACTTGTTTTCAAATATTCTTCCAGCTCTCTCAATATTTTCGGAATAAATAAAAAGTTTAAGACTTATCATTGAATTTTCCAAACAGTAGAATGATAAAAATAGACAGAAAGGGGATCAAAACGACGTGTCTCTGTATAAAGAGAGTGTGGGGTGGGTGTGCAATAAAACTAATGATCTGCCGTCCGATTCGCCGCTTTTTTTTTTTTTTTTGCTAATGAAGATATTTTTCGGTAAAAAGGCGCCCTCAAGCATGCCTCCCACCCTGCGCTCAGAGACCCAGTCCGCTGCTGGTATGAGGCGCACGTGATTACACACATGGGCACACGCACACGAGACGCTAAGATGTGTGGCGCTCGTGCATTCACTCACACCATTTCACTTTACCAAAATACAAAACAAATTAAAGTTAGTAAAGCGAAGGATTTGGAAATATTAGGAAAAACTTTTAAAATACTACGGATAAAAAAGGAATCGTAAAATCAGATCAATAAAAAAAGGGGCTGAAAGAATTTCTTGTTAACAAAATAAAAATGGGCTTTCATGGATGGTCATCAAATTTTTGGAAGTAGTACCGCGGAGGAACATCTATTGAAAGTAAGATAATGCAATTCGGCAAAATAAGACCGACTGCTCGCCCATAGGTGTTCTTCGGTCGAAAGCAGTGCTCTTCCCAGTTAAAATTTCAACCAAAGAGATGAATTTTCAACCAATAAGATTAATTTTCTACATCAATTTTCAACCAAATAGTTGAATTTCTTACCAAGAAGATTAATTTTTAACCAAGAAGATTAATTTGATACAATTAAAGTTATAAATCTAAACTAAAGTTATAAATCTTTAACCAAAAAAAAATGAACTTTTAACCAAATAGTTGACTTTTTGCCCAAAAAGATGAATTTTCAACCAATAAAAACGAATTTTCAACAAAATACATGAATTTTCAACTGAAAATTATCAATTTTAAGATAAAAGAATTTATTTTTAACTTAAAAAATCGAATTTTCAACAAAATAGTTAAATTTTCAACCAAAGAAATGAATTTTCAACCAAGAAAATTAATTTTCTACATAAATTTTCAACCAAATGGTTGAATTTCTTACCAAAAAGATTAATTTTTAACCAAGAAGATTAATTTGATATAAAAAAGATGAATTTGCAACTAAAGTTATAAATCTTTAACCAAATAGTTGAATTTTTGACCAAAAAGATCCATTTTTAACCAAGAATATTAATTTTCTACCAAGAAAAATGAATTTATAACAAAATACATGAATTTTCAACAAAATAGTTGAACTTTTAACCAAGGAAATGAATTTTCAACGAAAATGACGAATCTTCAATTTAAAAAATGATTTTTAACCAAATAACTAAATTTTCGACCAAAAAGATGAATTTTTAACCATGAAGATTAATTTTCGATAGAAAAAGATAAATTTACAATTAAAGCTATACATTTTCAACCAAACACAATAAATTTTTAACATGTAAATTTTCAACCAGAGTTAAATTTTGAATTAAAATGATGAATCATCAACAACAGAAAATGAATTTTTAACAAACTAATGCCACTTTCAACTGTAAGTAGTTAAATTTTCTACCAAAAGAGATTAAGTCTCAACGAAAAATGCAATAATTGATATTTCAACTACGAAATTTTTTTATTTTAAACCAAAAACAATTGAATTCAACCAAAAGGACGAATTTTCAACAAAATACGTGAATCCTCAACCTTAACAGATTAATTTTAAATCAAACACTTGCATTTTTAAGCAGAAAAGATGGAATTTTTCGAGAAGAGATGCATTTTTAAACTAGATAGATGAATTTTCAACAGAAGAGTTGAATTTTTAAACAAGAATGATTTTTCAGGCGTATTTTAAAAAAACAGTCGAATTTTCAACAAAAAAGAATAACTTTTTAACAACATAATAACATTTTCAACCAAATAATAAAATTGTTAACCACAAGATGAATTCTCAACCAAAAAAAAAAAAATAAAAAAATGTATACATTTGTAAGACTTACTTGTTATTACTATCTTTTCTTTTCTAAATCTAATTCTATCAGACTTTCGCTGACATTTCCTGGCCAGTTTTAAATTCCCTGACCTTTTAGAATTCCTTGATCTGTAGCAACCCTGATTAATTTTAGCTATATTATATATTTTAAATAAGAATTTCAATGTTAAATATAAAAGTATATATAAATTTAAATACAAACAAATAAAGTTTTGAAAATCACAATACTTTAGAGAATATGATTGATTTTAATTAATTGAATTGATTTAATGATACTGAAACAAAACTAGAATGATAAAGAATAATCATAAACAAATAATGACCCTTGGGTTTCCTTCGCATTGAAGGAAAATTTTAACTATAATGAAGGAAAGAATATTCTAAAGTTCAACAAAATACAACATAGATTGATTCTAAATTTCCTTCAAAACGCAGCGCTCCCTTAATTCTCTTCTTGGTGCAAAATTTAAAATTAGAATTTATTTTTCCGCAAATTAAAGTCTCCATTAAATATTCATGAACCATGAATATCGCACCAAGAAAAGGTTAAATCTGTGCTAAGAAATTAAATGGTAAAAAATCAGTCGCTAATAAAGGTAAGTTACCTTAATTAACGGTCACTATGTATGATTTCGTATTTTAAATACAACTTGTCTCCGTGTCGGTCTTTGGACCATTCATCCTACGACATTGATCGGGGGCAAGAGGGATTTTAAAAGAAACTCACTACTTCGCGGATTCCTCCGTCGGGACAATGGTAACTTCATCTCCTTCAGACTCTGAAAAAAGACACCCTTTTTATTAATTAAATATTAAAAACACCCACTCAAAATTCCTACAAAATTGTAATGTCAGAATTCCTTGATTTTTCCTGACTAATCTTTAAACCAAAAAGATGAATTTTCAATAAAAAGAAGGAATTTTGAACAAATTAGTTGAATTTTCAGCCAATGCAGATATCTTAGTCAAAGAATAAAAATCCAGAATGTTGAATTTTCAATCCAAATAGACGAAGTTTCTGCAAATTTCCAACTAAAAAAGATCAATTTTCAAGCAAAAATGGAATAGTTACGTAAAAATGAAGTTTTAACTAAAATGATGAATATTTAACAAAAAAATGAATTCTTAACCAATTTGTTGAATTGTTAGTCAAAAATAGAATATTTAATTTTTCAGTTAAAAAAAATAAATGTTAAACCAGAAAAAACGAATTTTCAACAAAATAGTTAAAATTTTAAATAGAAAGATAAGGTTTCAACTAATGAGATTACTTTGTTGCAAAAAAGACGAATTTTCAACAGAATACATTAAGTTTCAACCAAGAAGATTAATTTA
>JAABKJ010007545.1:220963595-220974048 GCA_011634705.1 Andricus grossulariae
CAATTAAAAAAAAGGAATTTTGAAGAAAATAGTTCATTTTTCAGCCAATGAAAATTTCTTAGTCATAAAAGAAAAAAACCCAAAATGTTGAATTTTCAATCCAAAAAGACAAAATTTCTGCAAAATAGTTGAGTTTTCAAGTCATAAATATGAATTTTCTACAAAAATAATTGAATATTATACCAAAAAAGAGAAGTTTTCAACAAAATAAATAAATTTCCAACTAAAAAAGATCAATTTTCAAGACAAAATGGAATAGTTACGTGGAAATAAAGTTTTAACTAAAATGATGAATCTTTCACAAGAAAAATGAATTTTCATCCAATTTGTTTAATTTTTAACCAAAAATAGAATAGTTAAATTTACAGTTAAAAAAATAAATTTTCAACAAACAAAAGCCGAATTTTCAACAAAATAGTTAAATTTTTAAACAGAAAGATAAGGTTTTAACTAATGAGATTATTTTTTTGCCTGAAAGACGAATTTTCAACAGAATACATTAAGTTTCAACCAAGAAGATTAAAGTTCTATAAAAAAGACGAATTTTCAACTAAAAAAGATAAATTTTCAAACAAAAATGGAATAGTTATATAGAAATGAAGTTTTAACTAAAATAATAAATCTTTAACCAAAAAAGTGAATTTTAAAACAATTTGTTCAATGGTCAACCAAAAATAGAATATATAATTTTTCATTAAAAGAAATAAATTTTAAACCAGAAAAAAAGAATTTTCAACAAAATAGTTAAAATTTTTAATAGAAAGATAAGGTTTCAACTAATGAGATTACTTTTATGCAAAAAAGACGAATTTTCAACAGAATACATTAAGTTTCAACCAAGAAGATTAATTTACAATTAAAAAAAAGGAATTTTGAAGAAAATAGTTCATTTTTCAGCCAATGAAAATTTCTTAGTCATAAAAGAAAAAATCCAAAATGTTGAATTTTCAATCCAAAAAGACAACATTTCTGCAAAATAGTTGAGTTTTCAAGTCATAAATGTGAATTTTCTACCAAAATAATTGAATATTATATCAAAAAAGAGAAGTTTTCAACAAAATAAATAAATTTCCAACTAAAAAAGATAAATTTTCAAGCCAAAATGGACTAGTTACATGGAAATGAAGTTTCAACTAAAATGATTAATCTTTAGCCAAAAAAATGAATTTTGAACCAATTTGTTTAATTTTTAACCAAAAATAGAATAGTTAAATTTTCAGTTGAAAAAAAAAAATTTCCAACAAAAAAACCGAATTTTCAACAAAATAGTTGAATTTTTAAACAGAAAGATAAGGTTTTAAATAATGAGATCACTTTTTTGTCCAAAAAACGATTTTTCAACAGAATATATTAAGTTTTAACCAAGAAGATTAAAGTTCTATAAAAAGAGACGAATTTTCAACTAAAAAAGATCAATTTTCAACAAAATGGAATAATTAAATTTCCAACTCTAAAAATTAATTTTCAATCCAAAGAAACGAATTTTCTATCAAATAAGAGAAATTTTTATCAAAGCACATAAATTTTCAACCAAATAGTTAGATTTCTAACAAAAAAGATGAATTTTCGACAAAAAATGGAATAGTTAAATTTTCAATTTATTATACAATACATTTTTAACCAAATAGTTTAATTTTCGACTAAAAAGATTAATTTTGTACCAAGAAGATTAATTTTCTATAAAAAAGGCGAGCTTTTGATCAAATACATGAATTTTCAACTAAATAAAATTAATTTTTAACAAAAAATATTTCCAATTAACGAGCAAATTAACAAAGAAAACTAATTTTCAACGAAATATTCAAATTTTCAGTTTAAAAAATTAATTAATAAACAAAACAAAAAATAATGTTTAACAAAATAGTTAAATTTCAAACAAAAAATTGTTGTTAGATGATCAGGAAAAAAATGTCCAAAATGTTGAATTTTTATGCCAAAAAGACGAATTTTCTACAAAGCCATTGCATTTTTGAACCGAAAATATCAATTTTCAACAAAAAAGGTCATTTTCAACCAAATTGGTGAATTTTTTACCAAAATAGTTAAATTTTCTACCAAAAAGATAAATTTTCAACCAAGAAGATAAATTTTCTATCAAAAAGATGCGTTTTTATCAAAATACGTAAATTTTCAACAAAAAAGTTAAACTGTTAACTAAAGAAATGAATTTTCAACTAAGATAATGAATCTTCAATAAAAAAAAAAAAAGTTTAATTTTTTAACAAAAAGATTAATTTTCTATAAAAAAGACGAGCTTTCAATAAAATAAATGAATTATGAAATATATAAAATTAATTTTCAACAACAAATATTTTCATTTAAAAAATTAATTTTTCACAAAAACAAAATAATGTTCAAAAAAATAGTTAAATTTTCAACCATGGAAAAAAATTTTCAACCAAAATTAATTTTCTTAATTATTAATTCTATATTATTAATTAATTTTCTACCACAAAAGTCGAATTTTCAACATAATACATGAATTTCCAACGAAATAGTTGAATTTTCAACTAAGTAAGATACATTTTCAACCCAACATGAAATAGTTAAATTTTTAATTATGAACAAAAAAAAATTTCATTAGAAATGTTGAATTTTCATGCAAAAAGGACGAATTTTCTATAAAAGTGTTGAATTTTCAACAAAAAAGGTAATTTTCAACCAAATTGTTGAATTTTCACCAAAGTAGTTAAATTTTCAACTCAGAAAGAAGAATTTTCAACAAAACAGTTGAATTTTTAACCACAAGCAATGAGTTGTTAACAAAATTGTTGAATTTTCCACAAAATAATAAAATTAACTTCAGTTTTTTCGAAAATTCCCTGACTCATTCAGAGTTTCCCTGACATTTCCCTGCCATTCCCTTACAAGTTTTAAATTGCCTGACTTTCCATAATTCCCTGACTTAATTCTGTAACTTAAATAATTTGTTAATTTGTAAAAAAATAATATTAATTTACCTGCTTCCCCATTGCACGAGAATCTCTTGTTAATCAAAATTGGCAATATTTCACTAATGGAAAATGAGGCATAAATTTCAAAACCAAATTTAAATCGAAACTTCAAAGTAATGTGTAAACCAGAGTTTATAGTTTAAATTTAATGATAGGTAATATGTATTTAATAATCTCCAATAACAATCATTCTTCGTAAAATTGTGTATAAAATGTTTTGATAACATTTGTACAAAAAATTTGTATACTAACCGAAAAGTAGAAATAATTTTGCAAGAAAATTTTTATTAGTTCTGGTTAGATAATGAAAAAAAAAAATGTTATCAATCAGAATAAATAAGCTATAAACTTTTGGTCCTTTTCTTTTAAAGTCCAAATTTATGCCTTTATTTATCCACTAACGTTTACTTAATTTAGCGACAAAGGCACCTGAAAAATAAGAAATACCAAAATTATTAGAATTTTTTTTAAGCAGGCATTTAGTACAAAACCTGAGTTAAATAATGAAAATATACTTGTTCAATTTTTTCGAAGATGGAAAGTTTCAAAGGACAAAATAATTTCGGCGCAATAATAATATTAACCAACTTTAGTTTAAAAATTATAAATAGCCAGAAAAAATTAAAAACATAGATTCCATTTAATATTCATTATTTAATTAAGTATTTAAAGCATGTTTGATCAAATTTTCAACAAGAAAACTCTAATAATGGAGTACAATAAAATGGCTGTCATGCATTTCGAAGCATGGTTTTTTTATTTATCAAATTTTCCAGGAGTAACAAACAACTTTCTTATTCTATACTAATTTTTAAATTCAATTTATGTTTTTTTTTTGCAAAATTGAACGAAAACTATTTAAACTTACACTTACTGAATTTATACAGAGGCCGAATTGTCTAACGTCTTCCCGCCAGAATAAAATTTTTTTCTCACTCGCGAAAAAATACTTCACACACGACAAAATGTCTTTATAAATCACTAGATTCACAAATTTATCCGAAATTTATCCGAAACACGAACTAATTAGTGAAAAAATTACGCGAAATCAACTTTTGAATTTTTTTCAAGCCTGGCAAAATTACTAGCGCTTACGCCAAAACGCGAATGATGAAAAAAAAGGGCGAATAAAACTTGATTGAATAAAATTCTTATATTTTTTTGACCGTTGTCGAATCAGGTGCATGAATCCAATCGAATTTGGGTAAATCTCGATGTAAATTGGCTATTTTCGACTTAAAATCCGGGAGCTCGACTCAACGATTTTGGTTCCGAGAAGCAACTAATTTTGACGTGTTTGTGCCTGTCTGTCAACCGTCAACCGCGTCAACCGACGGTTTGAAATTCTTAGAAGTGGAATTGGAACGCGAATTTCATTGGTTCGTTTCTTTGTAGGCGGGAAAATTCAAACAGACAAAAAGTGGAATTTTTATTTAAAACTTATCTCAAAGAATCAAATGAATAGATAATGATTAATTACATAAAATAAACTGTTCGCTGAAATTAATATATTGTTAAATTTATTAGGTAATTATTTTTGCCCTTTTAAAATAATATAATAAATAAATTATAATAAAATATTTAAAAAATTCAAAACTTTCAACAAGTTTAGAAAATAATTTTTAATTCGAAAATGAAATTAATGAACACGAGTTTATTCTTTTTTTTAAATCTCTTATTGATTTTCCTCGAATTTAGTTTTCTTTTTTAAAAGGGCCTCTTAATGTATAAGCCAATCTTAAAAAGAACTGTTTAAAAACTTAAAAAAAAACTGTTTTCGAATTAAAATCCGGGAGCTCGACTTAACGATTTTGGCTCTAAGAATCAACTAATTTTTACGTGTCTGTGCCTGTCTGTCACCCATCAACCGCGTCAACCGACGATTTGAAATTCTTAGAAATGGAATTGGAACCCGAGTTTCATTGGTTCGTTTTGGTTCAATATTCGATTCGATTCTCTGAAGGCGGGAAAATTTAAACAGAAAAATATGAGAATGTTCTTTATACAATTATATTATAATTTTTCTGAAAGAATCAAATCAAACAATGATTAAGTACATGAAACGAATAATTAGCTGAAAATAATACGTTGTTGAGTTTATTTAGTTATAATTTTTTATTCTTTAGGTAAAAAATAATATACTCAACAAATGATAATTACATATTTAAATAATTCAAAAGTTTCAACAAGTTTAGAAAATAATGTGAAATTATAAAATAAAATTAATGAATGTCTTTCGTCTAATTTTTCTTGAATTTAGGGGATGACTGAAAAATCCCAAAAATAAAATTCTTGACACTGTAAAATTCCTGAATTGGAAAATTCGCGAATGATAAAATTTCCGAGCAGTTTATAATATTACCGAATTGTAAAATTCCGGATAATAAAATCCCCGACAGTTTATAATATATTACCGAATTTGATAATTCTCGAATAATAAAATTCCCGACCGAAAATTGCCGAATTATAAAATATCCGATCTAGAAAATTCCCGAATTTAAACAATTAAAAATTCGTTTTTATAAATTTTATCTATTAAAAAGAATACAATAATCAAATATTTTTATAACAAAAATTATTTTTAATGATTAAAGTTTCTAACATTATTGTTTGAATTTAAAGTAACAATAGTTGAAACAAATTTCATTCAGAAATATATATTGTTTTCAATTATTTTAATTTTAAATTCAAACAATAATTTTAGAAACTTTAAACATTAAAACTATTTTTTTTTACTATAAAAATATTCGATTTTGTTTTAAGATTATACTATTTTGTTGAAAATTTGTTCTTTTTTTGGTTGAAAATAATTTTTTTAATTGATAATCTAACTATTCTGTTTTTGATTGAAATATAATTTTTTTTTAATTCAAAATTCAACTATTTGGTTGAAAATTCTTGTATTTTGTTCAAATTTTTACCTTTCTGGTAGAAAATTAATCTTCTTGGTTGAAAAGTTATCTTTTTAGTAGAAAATTGAACTATTTGGTTAAAAATTAATGCTTTTGTTCGATGATTTATCTCTTTGGATGAAAACGTAACTATTTTGTTGAAAATTAGTTTTTAGTTCTTTTTGTTGAAAATGAACTTCTTTAACTGAAAATTCAACTATTCAGGTTGTGGTAGAAAATAATATTTTTTAGCTGAAAATTCATCTTTTTGGTTTGAAAATTCATCTCTTCGTCGAAATTTCATATTTTTTGGTTAAAAATGGAACTGTTTAATAAAAATTAGTTTTTTTTTTTGTTTAAGGATTTTACTATTTTGTTGACATTTTTTTGTTTTTTTGGTTGAAAATGATTTTTTAACTGAAAATTAAACTATTCGATTTTTGATTTAAAATAAATCTTTTTATTTCAAAATTCAACGATTTAATTAAAAATTCTTGTATTATGTTGAAAATTTGACTTTTCCGGCAAAAAAATTATCTTCTTGGTTGAAAATTTATCTTTTTAGTTGAAAAATGAACTATTTGGTTAAAAATTCATCTATGTTGTTGAAACTGCAATATTTTTACAATATTAACCTGAAAAACTGAACTATGTGAAGTTAGTTTAAATAAAGAAAAATAAGTTGAAAGCAATGGAAAGTTTAACAGAATGAACTTTTCTAAAAAAGATACATTTTTATCTACACAGTTGAATTTTTAATCAAAGTAGATGAATTTTTAAACTAAACAGAAAAATTTTCAAATAAGATGGATTTTTCAGTCATGAAAGAAAAAAAATGCTCAAACAAATTGTGGAATTTTCAAGCTAGAAAGGCTAATTTTCTACAAAAGAGTTGAATTTTCAATCAAGAAAGATTTTTCAGTCAAGGAAGAAAAAAAGCAACCAAATCATTCAATTTCCAAACCAAAAATATGAATTTTCTACAAAACAGTCGAAATTATAACCCGAAAATATGAATTTTCAACTAAAAAATATAAATTCTGAACCAAAAATGAAATAGTTAAAATCATTACTTTTCGACAAAAAAAATTCAAACAAAATAGTTCAATTTTTAACCAAAAAGCTAAATATTCAACATAAAAAGTGAATTTTTCACAAATTAGTGCAACTTCCAACCATTAGATTAATTTTTAACCCAAAATGATACATTTTTAACCAAGTATTTGAAAAGAGATTAATTCTGAACCAAAAATATAATAGTAGACTTTTTAATTAAAAAGAATTAACTTTGGATCAAAAAATATTTCAAGTTTTAATCTAAAACTGTTGAATTCAACCCAAAAAGACGCATTCTCAACAAAATAGTTGAATCCTCAACAAAATGGATTAATTTTCAACCAAGCAGTTGCAGTTTTAACTAAAAAAAATGGATTTAAAAAGCAAACAGACGAATTTTCAGCAAAAGAGTTGAATTTTCAAGCGAAAAATACGAATTTTCTACAAAAACACTTGAATTTTCAAACCGTAAATATTAATTTTCAACAAAAAACTTCATTTTCAACCAGACAGTTGAATTTAGAACCAAAAAGGGTGACTTTTAAACACAATTGTTGAAATATTAATAAAATAATATCAACCAAATGATATAATTTTTAACCAAAATGATACAATCTTAATGAAAAATATAATAGTTGACTTTTCAGTTAAAAAGATGTAACTTTCAACGAAAAAATATTTTAATTTTTAATCTGAGTCGAATTCAACCGGAAAATACGCATTTTCAACAAAATAGTTGAATCGTCAACAAAAGCAAATTTATTTTCATCCAGAAAGTTGCATTTTTAACCAAAATAATGAATTTTAAAATCAAAGAGATGAAGTTTCAACGAAAATAGTTGAATTTTCAAGCGAAAAATACAATTATCCTGCAAAAAAACTTGAATTGTCAAATCGAAATTATGAATTTTTAATAAAAAAGTTTATTTTCAACGAAATGGTAGAATTTTCTACAAAGCAGTAGAATTCTGAACCAGAAAGGGTGACTTCAATAAAATTGTTGAAATATTAATAAAATAATATCAACCAATTGATAACATTTTTATCCAAAAAGATGCAATTTCAATCAAAAATATAATAATGGACTTTTCAGATAAAAAGATGCAACTTTCGACCAAAAAATATTTTAATTTTTAATCATAGGCGAATTCAACCGAAAAAGACGCATTTTCAACAAAACAGTTGAATTTTCAACAAAAGAAATTAATTTTCATCCAAAAAGTTGCATTTTTAACCAAAATTATGAATTTCAAAATCAAAGATATGACTTTTCAACAAAATAGTTGAATTGTCGTATTTTTCGCTTGAAATTTCAACTCTTTTGTTGAAAGTTCATCTCTTTGATTTCAAAATTCATAATTTTGTTTAAAAATTCAACTTTTTGGATGAAAATGACTTTGTTTTTGTTGGCGATTCAACTATTTTTTTGAAAATACGTCTTTTTCGGTTGAATTTGTCCATGATTAAAAATTAAAATATTTTTTGGTCGAAAGTTACATCCTTTTAACTGAAAGGTCAACTATTATATTTTTTATTGAGATTGTATCATTTTGGTTAAAGATTTTCTCATTTGCTTGATATTATTTTATTAATATTTCAACAATTTTGTTGAAAAGTCACCATTTTTGGATCAAAATTCAACTGTTTGGTTGAAAATGAAGTTTTTTATTAAAAATTCATATTTTCGATTTGACAATTCAAGTGTTTTTGTAGAAAATTCGTATTTTTCGCTTGAAAATTCAACTCTTTTGTTGAAAGTTCATCTCTTTGATTTTAAAATTCATCATTTTGTTTAAAAATGCAACTTTTTGGATGAAAATGACTTTGTTTTTGTTGGCGATTCAACTATTTTGTTGATAATGCGTATTTTCCGGTTGAATTCGACTCAGATTAAAAATAAAAATATTTTTTGGTTGAAAGTTGCATCTTTTTAACTGAAAAGTCAACTATTATATTTTTCATTAAGATTGTATCATTTTGGTTGAAAATTTGCTCATTTGGTTGTTTATTATATTAATATTTCAACAATTTTGTTTAAAAGTCACCATTTTTGGTTCAGAATTCAACTATTTGGTTGAAAATGAAGTTTTTTGTTAAAAATTAATATTTTCGGTTTGAAAATTCAAGTGTTTTTGTAGAAAATTCGTATTTTTCGCTTGAAAATTCAGCTCTTTTGCTGAAAATTCGTCTGTTTGCTTTTTTAATAAATTTTTTTAGTTAAAAATGCAACTGTTTGATTGAAAATTAATCTATTTTGTTGAGGATTCAACTATTTTGTTGAGAATGCGTCTTTTTTGGTTGAATTCAACAGTTTTAGATTAAAACTTAAAATTTTTTTCATCCAAAGTTAATTCTTTTTAATTGAAAAGTCTAATATTATATTTTTGGTTCAGAATTCATCTCTTTTCAAATACTTGGTTAAAAATGTATCATTTTTGGTTAAAAATTCATCTACCTGGTTGGAAGTTACACTAATTTGTGAAAAATTCACTTTTTACGTTGAATATTCAGCTTTTTGGTTAAAAATTAAACTATTTTGTTTGAATTTTTTTTTTTTTTTTCGAAAAGTAATGATTTTATCTATTCCATTTTTTCTTCAGAATTTATATTTTTTGTTGAAAATTCATATTTTCGGGTTATAGTTTCTACTGTTTTGTAGAAAATTCATATTTTTGGTTTGAAAATTGAAAGATTTTGTTGATTTTTTTCTTCCTTGACTGAAAAATCTTTCTTGGTAGAAAATTCAACTCTTTTGTAGAAAATTCGCCTTTTCGTCTTGAAAATTCCACAATTTGCTTGAAATTTTTTTCCTTTCATGACTGAAAAATCTATCTTATTTGAAAAATTTTCTTTTTAGTTTAAAAATTCATCTAGTTTGATTAAAAATTCAACTGTGTAGATAAAAATTTATCTTTTTTAGAAAAGTTCATTCTATTAAACTTTCCATCGCTTTTAACTTATTTTTCCTTATTTAAACTATCTTCACATAGTTCAGCTTTTGTATGCACAAATTCTCTAAAAAAAGGGGAAATAAGGAGATTTTTTATGAAAATAGAAGAATAAATTCTTTTAAATAAAATTAATGTGGACACTATATTAAATTCAATTTGGAACGCTTTGAATTTCTAACATTTCCAGTAAAAATATTGCAGTTTCAACAACATAGATGAATTTTTAACCAAATAGTACAATTTTCAACTAAAAAAATAAATTTTCAAACAAGAAGATTAATTTTCTACCAAAAAAGTCAAATTTTCAATATGATACAAGAATTTTCAACCAAATAGTTGAATTTTGATATAAAAAAAATTATTTTTCAATCAAAAACAGAATAGTTAAATTATCAGTTAAAAAAAAATTATTTTCAACGAAAAAAAGAACAAATTTTCAACAAAATAGTATAATCTTAAAACAAAATCGATTAATTTTCATCAAACGTTGCATTTTTAACCAAAAAAGATGAAATTTCAACGAAGAATTTTCAAACCAAACGAATTTTGAATTGTTTAAATTCGGGAATTTTCTAGTTCGGATATTTTATAACTCGGCAAT